>CM044963.1:3313408-3336790 GCA_024516035.1 Bactericera cockerelli | reverse complement strand
CAAATTTGACTACAATTTTTTGTCGGCGGGGGATCGAACCCGGGACCTTCCGCATTTCAAGCGAGTCCTTAACCACTGAGCTAATCGTGCGCTTTCATTGTGTCATAAACTTATCAAATCTTTCCGGGGTGACAGGTAGACTAAGGTAGTCAATAGAGGTTTTATAACCTTTATTAATCAGTCAAATGTCAAAGAGAAAAAAATATCATGGAAAATGACGTTTGAGGAAATACTTTCTGAAGAATGGAGGTCCGAAGATTACCAAAGACTGTATTATGATAGGAGAATTATTGAATCTATTGAAGTGAATAGAAGGTTCCATAGAATATTTTGGCATAAAAAAGGAAGACATAAAACCTATCCAAGACTGAAAGGAAAAAAAAAATGAAGATTGTGAAGTCTCCATGGAATTGACAAAACCACACATCCCTTCTGACAGCGCACAGAGAGGTATTTTTCAAATCTGGGGGGACAAAATTATTTTTTGGTGAAAATAGCCTTCAATAATGCTAAAAAGTTCTTTTAAGCCTATAGGGGTTAAAAAAAACTTTTTAGCATTCCTCTGAGCAAATTACCCTTCTAGTAGGCTGCTACCTACTTGGGGCAGCATTGGAGCGGCCGAATATTTGCGTATTTTTATCACTATTCTTTTGTTGGTGTTGATGATGATGATGAAGGAAAAAAAAAACCGGGAGGAACCGAGTTCCTTCCCATCGACCTTTTTTTTACCGACTTCCTTCCTGGTCATGGTTTTGACCTTACCGACTTGCTTCCCGTTGAGTTCCTCCCCGATAACGACTTGCTTCCCGTTTACCTGGTCTAAAAGAAGGTCTTAACAAGAAGATTTAGTCCGAAGATTTAGTCCTTGAAGGCCATGCCTAGGGTTAATAGTAGGGTTAGGTAAAATACAATGTAGGCCATACCTCGGTTTTACAGTAGGGTTAGGTAAAATACATTGAAGGCCATGCCTCGGGTATATAGTAGGGTTAGGTAAAATACATTGAAGGCCATGCCTCGGTTTTATAGTAGGGTTAGGTAAAATACATTGAAGGCCATGCCTCGGGTATATAGTAGGGTTAGGTAAAATACATTGAAGGCCATGCCTCGGTTATATAGTAGGGTTAAGTACAATATATTGAAGGCCATGCCTTGAGTTTATAGTTCATTGGGTAAAATACAATGGTCCCAGGTACTCGGTGTTTGCATCGGGAAGCAACACGTGTATTTACCTTTCGTGTACGGGAAGTAACTCGGTATCACTACCTGAGTCAAAAAAAGGTTCGGAAGGAACTCGTTAGCGTCCAAAAAACCACCATTTTTTTCCAACCCCCAAAAATGGAATTTTATTTTATGTATAGGTACCATGGTACCATATTTTACATATAAGCTATCATTCGTCGTAGTCTTCTTCTTCTTCTGAGTGGAAATCATGGAGTGGTAAATGATCAGACGCAGACAACATCTCTATTATCTCTCTTGATAAGGGCTGAGAGTATTTGTTGCGGTGAGGTCGCATCCCTGTCATCAGAGGGTCCGAGTTGAGCAGAGATACCTTTCCCTTTGAAGCTATGTACGCTTTCTTTATTTTTGTTGCTCGTTTTGGAGTGGAAGTCAAGTCTTTGAGCAGTAAAGATGCATCTCGTTTTCTTTCGGGGGGAAAAAAAAATGTAGGTGGGTTTTAATTTAAGTATAATTTCAGTCGGTAGTAGGTAGTAGGCACCAAGTATCATTATTTGTTTATAACAAACGAAAGAAGAAGATTTTTAAACTTAAACATGGTATGCAAGCCCCTAATTACATATTTAGGTTCCTCTCAGAAATGTTAGCGAACAACTTCTTCGGACGTCCGGGTCCTTCTGATTATGGACTTATATCTCGTCTACGACTTGCGTTTCCGTATCGGGTCTTCATATCTGATTTCAAACGTCTTATGTCTCTTTTGAATTAAGTTAATAAATTCATCTTCTAAGAATGGTCCGAGATTCAGCAAAAACTCTTCCATTTGATCAAGCTTCTCATCCATGTGACCCCTCCAGACTCAATACCTTATTGAAAGAGGTGTCTTCTACTGATGAGTTGACACTCAGATGCATCTAAGATTTAAAAAAATAATATATAACATTATACGATTACATCTAAACTGAAGAATAGTAAAACTCGAAATTTTCTGATCCAGAGGTTGCTTTAGTTTTTGGCACTTTTCAAAAAAAATCGCACCGATTCGCACCCAAGTTTTTAGTTACGTTAAAACCAAGAAAATTACCCATTCAGTGATACCCATATCAAAGCCGGACAAAGCCGGGAACTACTACTTTTACAGCTTTGAATTTTAAATTTTGAAAAAAATTGCCTCGAAAAAGGGCCATTATTAAATTAATCGTAGAACATCAAGTATTTGATCTATGAACTTAAACTCTTATGAAATAAGAGCATATTTACCTACTTCAACAGCCTTCATCGTTATTGTGACGAAAAAAATATTTAAAGCAAAGAAACCAAGGTATCAAGATTGATGTCTCACTCCTCAACTAGGGAACTACTACAGGCAATAAAAATACGGACAACTTGAGAGTGACCGTGTATTAAAAGTATGAAAGCTAGATAATTAAACTTGCTATATTAAAATGCACTAGGGTCTTTGCTACCTGTGCATATCAGTTAAATCATCCCAGGGTCCATTTCAGAAAAAAAACCTTTTTGTCCCCCCAGATTTGAAAAATACCTCTCTGTGCAGCGGGAGAAAGAGAGTTGAAAGCTAAAAAATTGAATGCAAAGGAAGTCATTTTTGAGCAAATGGATTTTGTAACATTTTTTTTTTTTGGGGATTAACGTCACTTTTAACTGCATGGTCATAACGAGACTGGGGTTTTACCCTCCATTCGCAAGAAACTCACAAACCTGCTACCCATATTAACCTCACCCAGCCTAGGTTGGCCTGGAATGGCAACATCACGATGTCTTCAGCTCGCTGGACGTTGCTTACCTTCGGTGATCCTACGAGAATCCAAAGCGCCATCGATGATGGCTTTTGAAGGTTTTCAAAGATTCTTATTTTGTAAGCTTTTCCAACCAATCAGAACTAAATAGATCTCTTGGTAGTTCTTTCCCTCAAAATTTGTACGTCCGACCTTTGTGGCAAAATGGTTAAGAGCATTTCTTACTGACCCAGAAGTTGCATTTTTTTATTAAAAAAAAGGTAATAAATTGTGCCTCGGAACCTCCAGAGCACTTTACTTTCACATTCATGCCATTCCGGAAACCGAAAAACTAGGTCAGAATTTTCCGCTCCGGCTCATAACACGACGTTGGTTTGGACCTCATCCAGCCTGAGTGATGCCAGGAATATCCAGTCAGGATCACGAGGGTTCGAACTTGAATGGTCACCCATCCAATTCCTAAACTGACTGGACGTTGCTTAACTTCAGTGACAGAACGAGAACTGATGTACTCAACGTGCCATCGATGCTGATGGCTCTTCATGAAATAGATCTTTGCGCTAAATACTATCAAAGCTCGCTAAATACTATCACAGACCGTTTGTCTTGTGAGCTAAATGCTGCGAATCTTGTGACCTTTTCTTCTAGCACGGCATGGCATGGAGAAATACAAACCCTTTTGTCGTCATGGCTATTATTATTATTACTAATATTATTACCTACCTACTAATAATATTATTATTACTCAGTTGAGAATAGTACTTACTATTATTATTACTCAGTTTAAAATGATCTTTCCGTGAGAACAGTGCTAAGTTCTCACACTGATAGTACGTTAAGTATACAGAGTTGAGCTGAGTGTCATAATTGCAAGTTTTATTGATCTACAAAGGTATTTAGCCAGCGTCGATGGCGCGTTGAATGCACCGGTTCTCGTTGGATCGCCGAAGTTGAGCAACATTCAGCGAGGAGAAGACTTCGTGATGCTGGCATGATGGCCCAACCCAGGCTGGGTGAGGTTAATGTGGGTAGCAGGTTTGTGAGTTTCCTGCGAATGGAGGGTAACACCCCGTCGTGATATGGCCATGCAGATGAAAGCGACGTTAAATCCAAAAAAGATATTTTATTATATTCTTGTTATTTTATTTATTTTTTATTTTAATTTTAACGCTTTATTTAAAGTTGCAGGATTCGCCTGGCGGAGCTCTTCCATCGAACCAGACCAAGAACAATTATTATTTTATCTATTCATGATGAGATCCAATGGCCCTACCCAGGCTGGGTGAGTTTGATGTGGGAAGCTGATACGATTCCCTGCAAATGGAGTGTAAGTAACACCCTTGTCCTGATCAGGACGTTAGAACCAAACTGATACCCTGAGACATCTTTTCTTTGTTGTACTATTTTCCCTTGACATTTAATGACTTTTCCAGGTGAAAAGTTTGGTTTGTATGAGAAAAGTTGTACCATAAGGCAAAAGCCGTAAAAAATACGACTTAACAACTTGGAATATTTTTTTTAAAAAAGATTAGGTATGTACGAAAAATTTCAAAATAAACGTCATATTTTGGTAAAAATAATCGACATAATTGAAAGTCTCTGCTCATCACTCAACTTAACCCTCCCCAATTCACACATATCTACTTTTTTCCCACTGATATAACAGGGGTTAAAATTAACATCTTGAGAATTAATTGCATTAACCCTTTCATGATCTCTTTGGTGGAGATGTGCATTGCAACATTAGATCCAATGCAACTGGTACTGATGGTTTATCCATCCGTTTCCTCAAGGTGATATTAGATTCCATTGTTGGTCCTCTAACGCATATTATTAATTCTTCACTATCAACAGGCGTATTTCCACAACAATGGAAAATTGGTCGCATTGTTCCTCTGCCCAAGATTTCTAAACCCAAAGGATTGAACGATTTTCGTCCCATTTCACTTTTACCTGTATTTTCCAAAGTCCTTGAAAAAGTTGTACATTTTCAAATTATTAATTTCTGTAATATAAATAATCTATTCAATCCTTATCAATCTGGTTTTCGACCGGGTCATAGCACAACTACTGCTCTGATAAAAGTAACTGATGACATTCGTAACAGTATGGATAAAACCCAAGTTACTATACTACTACTATCAGACTTTAGTAAAGCTTTTGATTCGGTTGATTTTGAAATTCTTCTAATTAAACTACAAAAATATTTCAACTTCTCTCATTCTGTTCTCCAATGGTTTTCTACATATCTGAGAAATCGCCAACAGTATGTCTTCAATGGTGATGCTCTTTCTAACCTTTTATTCACAACAACAGGTGTTCCTCAAGGCAGTATCTTAGGTCCCATTTTATTTTCCATGTTCATAAACGACATAGGAAAGATATTCAAACATTGTTCTTTTCATTTGTATGCTGATGATTTACAGTTATACATCCATTCTTCGGTCGATAATATCAATCATGCAGTTCAAATGTTGAATTATGACCTTCAACAATTACATCATTGGACTAAGATTCATGGTATTATCCCAAATCCCAAAAAATTCCCAGAAAATTTCAATGCATTATAATAGGATCCTCTCCCCTTTTAGATAGGTTATCAAAAATCTCAGTCAATCCAATTAGCTTCAACTCCATTACTGTTCCTTTTTCTCATACAGTTAAAAACTTGGGCCTTCTTTTTGATTCAAATCTTTCATGGAATTCTCAAGTCATAAATGTTGGGAAAAGAGTCTTCAGAAAATTCCATTCTTTAAATCGTCTGAAAAAGTTCTTACCTTTGAAGACCAAAAAACTGTTGAGTACTTCTCTCATTTTCCCAACTATTGAGTACGGAGGAGTAGTTTTTAGCAATATTAATGGAATTCTCATGAATAAACTTCAAACCTACCAAAATGCTTGTGTTCGTTATATCTTTGGGCTAAGAAAATATGACCATGTTTCTAACCTAAGAAGATCGCTGACGTGGTTGACTGTCACGAGAAGACTGGAGCATCAGACTTTATGTCTTTTGTGGAGGACAATGAACGAAGAAACATCACCATTATACCTACACTCTACATTTCGACCTTTACAAAGTTTTCACTCACACAATACACGTTCACAACACCTCCTCAACATTCCACTTCATCGCACAGACTTCATGAGTAAAAGTTTCACTGTTAATGCTGCTAGATTGTGGAATCAGCTTCCAGAGGAACTCAGAGTCTTGGAAAGTCGTTTGTCATTTGAGATGAAAACAAAAGAATATATGTTAGCTTTGGATCAGTAGTTTTTTTTTTTTTTTTTTTTTTTTTCCTTCTTTTTCTCCTGCTTAAAGTTGTGCAAGTCCCCCTCCCATTGATTTTGTATACACCCCCCTCCCCCCCCCCCCCCCCCCCTGTAATCCTATTTTTTATATTGTACATATTTTTATTTATTTTATTTGGTTTGTTTGTTCGTTTGTTTTTTTTTTATATTATTTATTATCTTTTGAATTTATCTTTATGTTATTTGTTTTAATCAAGGGTGGTGTGGAAGAGAGTGCCGTTGGCATTAGCACCGCCCTTGATCAAGTTTTGTTTTATTTCAGTTCTATGTAAATATTCTATGTACCTACTTTATTGTAAATAAAACTTGATCCAACATGTTTAATAATAATACAATGTCCTGCTTGCTCAGTGGTCAAGGCGTCTGTCTGGTAATCCAGGGGTCGCGGTTTCGAAACCCAGCCGGGACATGACGTCCCATTTGGAATTTTGACCACATAATTTTATTATTCTTTTACTCTATCTTATCCCGCTCAAGCATGTTCGACGTTGTTCAACCGCATTGGTTGAGGTTGGTTGGTTTTGGCACATGTTTAGAGCTGGATGCCCTTCCTAACGTCAACGATTCTATTTTGTTTAACGTCCTGGATTAGGACGGGGGTTTTACCCTCCATTCGCTAGGAATAGTACCAGCTCTTTGACCACATAATAATACTCGTTGTTCGACGCACGCATTAAATCAGGGATTTGGCAGGGAGATTTTGGGATTCTGAGAGTGAGAGTTCCTTCTGGAACAAAGCCTTGGTGGTTCACCTGCAATACCATACAATCAGGGACGTAACTAGGCTATTAAGCACCTTAGAATTGTTCTTAGAATTGAACTTCTCGGGCTTTTCTTGCAGCAAATGTTCTAACAATGTCTACTGACAAAGCATAGTTTTGAGGCTACCTGGTGCACATTGGAAATAATCCCCTGGGTTTGTCAGCCTCTGCTGGCCTGTCAAATTCGGTAATTTTTTTTTTATTATTTTAAATTTGATAAAACTTCTTTCATTCGAAGCCATTGAAACCGGAATTGTCATGAAGATTCGTAAAGCAGTCTTTATGTTTGGATATACAATTTCGATTTTGTTCACACACAAAAAATTCAGTAGATCAATTGAATTGGCTGTTTGGATCATTGGTACTAAATCCAAAGCATGATATTTGAATACCCAGCTCGTGCCCCGCGTGCCCCCCCCCCCCCCCCCCTAGTTAGGTTCCTGCATACGTCTGTACTTTTCAGTGGCCAATACCTTGATTTAGATATTGCTCAGACAAAATTCTCTGTTCATAAAATTACGGCTGTACTAGAATGCGTATTGGACATACGTTGATAACACATGGTCACTTTGTCCATAGAGACTCCGCCTAATTGTCAGTGTGGAGTTATACTTATCTTGGATTACCCTATTCTTGCCCCTATTCACGCATCCCTACCCACTCCTCCTTTTCTTGAGGATAGCAAAGACGAGATTGACTCTCTAATGTTAAACCTTTTTTTTTTTTTCTTTTTTTTTGTTTATTTATTTATTTTCTTCATAAAGAAACATTTATTTATACAAATTTATTTATCCTAAGCTTTGGAGGGCTTCTAAGAGATATCGTTTATTTAGAAAGATCTAATCTTGGAAACAGTGCGAATGACCATCGTCGATAAAACACAAAAAAAAACAACAACAAAAAATACGACTGTGAGAGTACTGAATTCTGATGTCAGTACCTACGTTCTCCGAAGGGTTAATATTCAAGTAGTTCATTCTACTTGTAAGACGACTGACGAGTTTTGCAGTCACCTCAATATCTTGACGTGCACAGGTAAAGGGTCGTATTTCTATGGTATTATGTTAGAGGGGTGTTGTGAGGGACAGAGGGACAGTCAGTGCAGGAGAGTAAACTCGTTGAGGTATCGTGCACTGGTAGTCAAGTGGTTAAGGTGCTACTCTGGTAATCCAGGTAGCGTAGGGATCCGTTGGTTCGAATCCCACCCAGTGCATGAATTTTTCCTCATTAATTTGAGTTTGTCACTACATAATCATAAGACTCTTTGTTCTTATTGATTCTAAGACCGTTGTTCATTCGTAATTACACAAAAAAATTAACTCAGTTCTTTTAATTTTTTTCCCATTTTACGAGTATCTTGTTTTTTTGATCTAATTATATTAGTATTATTGTCTTTTGTATATGTAATCTAAATAGATATAGAATTTTATATATTTTTCACTAGGATTAGTTAGGGAAATATATTGTACAATAGTTGGAACAGGGCAATTAAGCCCGTTTATTGTTTAAATAAATAAATAAACTCTAAAGGTTAGGTGGTAGAAAATGCTTTTAACAATAACCTCGCCTGGTGGTTACCTTCCTCTAAAGAGTATTATTATTATTATTATTGAGGGACATGTCCGGTGTTTACTACTTGAGTAAAGTCTGGGATGTACGGCAATGCCTCGAGTGTAGAGTCATCATCATAGGGTGGCGTCATCGTGAACGATGGTAGCCAGACAGTGGAGGAATGACTCAGCACTTCTACCAATGTCTTTAGAAGAAGGCTAATAATTGACAAGGGCCCCCAGAACCAATCCTCCAGCCAGAATGCTGGTCTACTCCCTATTTATAGTCCCCCAGCCACACTACTGGTCTACTCCCCGTTTATAGTTCCCCAGCCAGACTGCTGGTCTACTCTCTGTTTATAGTCCCCCAGCCAGACAGCTGGTCTACTCCCTGTTTATAGTACCCCAGCCAGACTTTATACAGGTAGTCCCCCAGCTATGAACAGTTACCTGCGCGCCACAGAGGTATTACAAAAACGTTTATCCATTTCGCTCTTATGTCTGATAGAGGTCCGTGTATTCTATTAGGGGTGGGTGAAAAGGTGAGGAAAAAAAGGTACCCAATTTCTCTACTGCGATCCTGCCCTGGTGAGAAAAGAAAGGCTTCCAATAATAATATAGCCTCCCTCAAGTGCAATAAATTCAACAATAGAATCCTATTATTAAATATGGTTAAGGTAAGAAAGAACCTTTTAACTTCGTTCTATTAAAATTCTATTATTATTTGGGTTAAAAATAGCAGCCTACAAAAGTTAATTAAGGAGAAAAATGTGAAATTGTTTCTTCGTTCTTGAACTGAGATAATCATTTTGTATACAACACGAGATGGAATTTCAGGTAAATTTACTACTGTGGTAAAATTACGTAAAAAAATCAATTCCTCTCGTCTATTCCAAAATAAATAATAATAATATCGCCTTATTTATTCTGCCAAATTAGGAGGACTATTGAGTCCCATAAGCCCAAGACGTATTATTACGTGGACAAAAACCCAGATGGGTGAGTAACTTTTGTCATGTTCCGACTGGGTTTTGAACCTGCGACCTCTGGATTACCAGTCAGACGCCTTGACCACTGAGCTACCGGGACAGACAGTGCCCTGAAGTAATGCGAAAGTGGTTCCGGGGCACAGTTATCTTTACAAAAAAATGTACATACCTATTTGTAACCATGTAAGTGCGGGATGTAAGCTGGTTGCATGAGAAGGCATGGCCTTATATTTAATTTTCCTAACCCTACTTTACACTCGAGGCATTGCCGTACCTATATCGCGGAATTTACGCAAGTAATAGGTAAACAGTTTTTTTTAAGGTAAGTGTGCCCCGGATGTTTCGTATTACTTCAGGCCACTTTACCTTTACATCCATGCCATTCCGGAATCGGAAAATTTCGGTCAGAATTTTCCGCTCCGACCGGGATTCGAACCCGCAACCTCCGGGTCAGTAACCAATGCTCTTAACCACTGAGCCACGGAGGTCGGCAGTAAACACCGTCAGTGTTTAGTTGTTTACTGCCGACTTGAAAGCCTGCCTCAGATATGTTAGGTACGTCATAGAAATTGGTGACCGCTTTCTATAACATACAAGTTCTGCCGTCCAGTTCATTGCCCCCATGTAACTGATAGCTATGTGCATTTTACAAACATGTACAACTATGTAATGTGCTATGTACTTGTAAGTATATAGCTATACATATAATTTTATGTAATGTAATGCATAAGACGTAACTGATAGCTGTGTTATGTATGTGTGCAGTATAATATTTACAAGGTAAATATCAAAATTACCTACTTGCATCCTCGGTTCCCTTCCGAAAGGACGGTCCCTGGGAGAAGTTTTTTAATATTTAATAAAATAAAACATGAAATATTATGACGACTATGTCGTTAAAGTGCAATTAAAATAATAAAAAAAAATCCTACTCAAACTAGCTTTACAATATTACTTCTGATGAATTTCTAATATTATAATCTGAAGTATTGTGTTCGTTTTTGTAATTTTGTTTAACTTGGGATTTGAACCACCGACCTCCAGGTTACAAGTCCGCCACTTTATCGATCAACTGAGGAGGGCAATGTTTACTATAATATGTGTTCAATTGTTCATAGGGTTTGGTCAATGAGATTGCCTGAAGCAATAATCGGCGTGCCCTTATTTTGGGACCTATATTTTCACTGTTTTTCTGTTAGCTTCTTTTTCTCTTTAGCTTCTCTTAACTTTATTCAATGTTAATGTCTCCTTTAATTATTTACGAGTAGCCCCTGTTTCATGGCTTCGAAATGAAAAAAGGCTGTGAAACACTCATCTTTTCTTATATAAAAAAAAATCTCCTGTCTCTCTATTAAATTTTATCCTTCACTATGTCTCTCTCAATCTTTCAAAAAATTGTGGGCGTGGATTCAAAGTCCAACTTCCCATACCATAACTCAAGTTCCCATGTCAATGATGCGATTAATAAAACCTAACTATGTATAATATTCGCGTGGGTAGTACTGCAGACGCCACGTTTGGGAGTGATTCAGGGCCGGAATAATTGGACTTTGTTTCAATAGTAATATGACAATCAAGTTGAGATGATAGAATTTGTCGGTCAATGGAATGATATAGAATTTAATCAAACTATAATAATAACAACAGTCTTTATTGGAAGGTAACCAGCAGACGAGGTTAATGATCACAGCATTTTCTACCACCTCACTCTCAGAGTCTTATTATTATGTGGTCACAAATAATTGAGGAAAAAATCATTCATTGGCTAGCATTCGAACCAACAGATCCCAACTCTACCTGGATTTCCAGACTAGCACTTTAATCACCCGACTACCAATGCAAATACCAAGGATTCCGCAACTTTTATGAGCTCAGTGGTAAAGGCGGAACTTCACATTTTTATTATATCATACTTTATTAGAAGAACAATGCATATACAATATTTACAAAATAAAATGAAAATAAAAAAAGGGTTGGGTGGAAGAGATTGCCATAGGCAATAACCCCGCCCTTTAGTTAGGACATATGTATAATTATATTTTTTTTTTTATTGTATATATTATTAATATTGTCAATTTTATATTTAATTTTTACCATTATTTGTCTGTATATAATATGTTCTACTAATATACCTAATGAGTTTCTAATATAAATATAAATAAATAAATAAAGATACAAATGTTTATAAATAAATAATAACGAAGAAAATAATAATGTCCTAACAAAGGGGCGGGGTTATTGCCTGCGGCAATCTCTTCCACTCAACCCTTAGTGACTTTGTGAATTCAGAAGTCACGGGTTCGAAACCCAGCCGGGACATGACAAGTTATAATCCCATTTGGGATTTTTACCACATAACAATACGTCTTGGTCTTATTACTGCTGGAATAATAGGACTTAATAGTCCTAATCAGGCAGTATTAAAGAGGCGATATTATTTATGTTAAGTTAAGTTATCATATTTGTGTTGATCACTTCTGTGATATCACAACTACTCAAACTCGCTTTACTAAATCTAACCTTACTTAAACCAGGACTTGAACCACGGACCTCCAGGGTACAAGTCCGCCGCCTTATCGATCAAGCAGCTGAGGTCGGTAAAAGGCGATATTATTATTATTTGTATCATTCACAATCACAATAAAATTGTGATATCACAACTACTCAAACTCGCTTTACTATACATTTCATGGACTCGAACCACTGACCTCCAGATTACTAGTCCGGCAATCTATCGATCAAGCTCATAATAAGTAGAATAAGAATGACAATCTTCAGTGGAAGATAAGCATCAGGCGAGGTTATTGCTTGAAGTATTTTCTACCACCTGATCAAGCTACTGCATTTTTCTATTTCCGGCCCTGCCACTGGAGTCTCAACTTGCCAAGAAACTATGAGTGGGCTCATATCGTAGAACATTGAGATGATCAAAAATATATTCTATGCATTGGGGAATTGAGGATATGACCAAAAAAAAAAAATTAAATCGGAACAAAAAAATATTTTTTTTATATACAAAACGAACTCAACACTTCTGATTTCTAATGTTAGAAATTTATCGGAAGTAAAAAACATAATAATATGTATAGTTTTTACAATTTTTTTTTTTTTTTTTTTAAACGAACACAATTCTTCCATTTTTTAATGCTAGAAATTTCTCGGAAGTAAATAATTATGTATGTTGTATTACTCATAAAAAATGTCTGATAAGTCGATTTACAGTGACATAACTCCTTAATAATAATGACACTCTTTAGTGGAAGGTAACCACTAGATGAGGTTAATGCTCGAAGCATTTTCTACCACTTAACCCTCAGAGTCTTATTACTATGTGGCCACAAACTTTAACAACTCTGCCACTCAACTTGAGATTACGTCCTAAATATTATATTCCTAAGAAAACGTCTTCAGTAAATGACACCTTGAGTCCCAATCTCAAAGCTTTTATCCTTTAATAAAATCCAGTATACTTTGCAACATAAAGCAGAGATCCGACCTGAGTAGGTTAATAAATAAGGCGGCGGACTTGTACTCTGGAGTTCGGTGGTTCAAGTCCCAAGTTAAGCAAAAAAATTAGTAAAGCTAGTTCGAATACTCGTAGTAGTGATCTCACGATTGTGATTAACACAAATTCCATAACACAAGTCTTCGTTCTGAAGTCATTTTCAAATTTCACTAGAAAAATTCTGTTTGCCTCAACTTGGGTCAACGTCCTATAGCCATTTCCTTACAAAATTTCCTGTTATTGACGTTAGAGGCTTTTTCCTAAAAGCTCCATGGTAACACAGGTAAATAACCTGCTTCAAAAGTTTTTGGAAAATTACAGTATTAGGTAGCTTTCTTATACAGAAACGGTGGAAAATAAATAATGAATTACAATAGCTTTTAGAATCTTTGAAATTATAAATCAATATGTGGTAAAGGCTTTTGAAAGAAAAAAGGCATGACTTTTCTTCATCCTTGAGATTTCGCTTTCAGTATATAATCACTATAGCCCGACCTCAGTAGCTTGATCGATAAGGCGGCGGACTTGTAACCAGGAGGTCGGTGGTTTAAGTCCCGGTTTCAGCATTGATATAAAGCGAATTTGAGTAGTTGTGATATCACATCAATTATGATTGTGAATAATACAAATAATAATAATATCGCCTTTTGAATACTCCTAGCGTCGATGGCGCGTTGAATGCATCGGTTCTCGTAGGTTCAGCAACGTCCAGCGAGGTGAAGACTTCGTGATGCTGCTATGCCGGCCCAACCCAGGCTGGGTGAGGTTAATGTGGCTAGCAGGATTGTGAGTTTCCAAAGAATGGAAGGTAACACCCCCGTAGTGATATGACCATGCATTTTAAACCCAAATTTAAAAAAAAGATTAACTGGTTTGTTGAGGTTTTGGGCCCCCGCGACCCACTATAATCCATTAGAAGAAGAATAAGGTAAAAGGCCTATTAGATCGATTTAACCTCATTGAATAAATAAGATGGTATCTGCCTTCCTTTTATGTTGGGTCCCCAATTAAGAGTATTAAGACATATTTATTGGGCTTCCTACACAATAGATGCTTTTCTCTCTCTCTCATGTTCGATCCTAATTTAAGATTAATTATATTGTCACAGAATAAAAAACATACATTACAATGCATCCGATGATCAGACACGTAGGGTGGTCAACGAAGAGGAAGATATTTATGCAACTTCAGAAGAAGAATAACAAAATACTTTCTATAACTTTTAATTATATCTGTATATTATTAGTATTATAATTAATAGTTTTTTTTATCTGGGAACAAATTCTCACATAAATAAAATAAATTCAAACTTTAACAAACTTATAAAAAAAAAAACTGTTCAGCACTCGGGCCCCTGTTCCAAAAAGTCACCCTACGCCACTGCTTGCTCACGCAACAGTGTAACACAGAGGATATCCCCGGCCCTGAATTCCGGGTGGTCTCAGGACCCACCACAGCGACTTGGCTTAAATCTCAGCTACAGACTCGAATCTAACTAAATCCTTACAAAAAACAAAAACAAAAAATGGATAGTAATAATATTACTGTAAATAATAATAATTTTACCTCAGCAAAAGCTGTATTGTAAATTGGTTTTATTTTTATTTTTCATTCGCATTTATTTAAGTGTGCCAACCTTGATCATTGATAACTAATAATTTAATTTTAATTTTATGTTTTGTTTTTTTATATTATATATTTTTTTTTCCAAATAAAGGTTTATTAATTTATAGGTAAATACAAATTTATTATTGTTGTTTCTAGCTAATTCATCTTTCGCATAGTTTTACAATCTTTTTGTAGTTTATTATAATAATAATAATTACCTACTTCATTAAATTGATCTTCTCCATCCTCGGAACTTTCACCCTTAGGGCATTCTCTGAATTCGATAGGAAATTCCCCAGAAGGTGTTTCATGCAGTTCTAAAAATGCAATTTATATTATACCTAATCTACCTACAAATTTCCGAGTTAATTGACTAATGTTAGTAATAACTTTATTTTATTTATTTATAATTAATTAGATCAAGCTTTATTTACAAGCCATACTCGTATAGCTTGTGCCTATTATGTTATTACATTATCATCATCATAGGGCGGCGTCATCTTGAACGCTGGTAGTGGAGGAATGACTCAGCACTTCTACCACTGTCTTTACAAGGAGGCTAATAATTGACAAGGGCCCCCAGAACCAAGCCAATGATGGTCTACTCCCTGTTTATAGTACCCCAGCCAGACTGCTGGTCTATTCCCTGCTTATAGTCCCCCAGCCAGAATGCTGGTCTACTCTCTGTTTATAGTCCCCCAGCCAGACTACTGGTCTACTTCCTGTTTATAGTCCCCCAGCCAGACTACTGGTCTACTCCCTGTTTATAGTCCCCCAGCCAGACTACTGGTCTACTCCCTGTTTATAGTCCCCCAGCCAGACTACTGGTCTACTCCCTGTTTATAGTCCCCCAGCCAGACTACTGGACTACTCCCTGTTTATAGTCCCCCAGACATGAACAGAGGTATTACAAAAACGTATCCAGGTAATCCAGGAAGCGTAGGGATCCGTTGATTCGAATCCCACCCAGTGCACGAATTTTTCCTCAATAATTTGAGTTTGTGACCACATAATAATAAGACTCTGAGGTTAGGTGGTAGAAAATGCTTTGAGCATTAACCTCGCTTGGTGGTTACCTTCCACTAAAGAGTATTATTATTATTATGTCTGATAGAGGTCCGTGTACCCTATAAGTGGCAAAAAATGCCTAAGGCATTAACTTCGCCCCGGATTACAAGACAAATTTAAATTTAAATATATTTTTTCTATATTTTATTTTGTAAATATTGGCAACCGAGACTGTGGGTTTTATTAACAAAATCGGGGGTCTTTTAATTTTTTTTTATTTTTTTTAAGAGCCACACTCGCGTTAGTCCCTGGTTGAAAGTGTATTGGGCTCTTTATCTTCCTCTGATTCAATGGAAGAAATATTCTCTCTGTAATTTCCTGAAGATGTTTTGTATGTTTTGATAAATAAAAAATACCTGTTCATTTATTAAGTTTATTCATTTACCATTAGCTAGCGTCGAGGCACATTTAGTTTTGACAACAACAACAAAAAATTTCACCCCTAGAGATATGTACACTAACAAAAGCCCCTCCCCTTGCTACATAGTGAACTATTGTAAACAAGTTCCGTGTCGTCATGGTAACAGGTACTTTGTTGATACCACTGCAGTCCATGAGAATTTATTCTACATCGAAATAACTTCAGTAACATCATTTCTCTAGTTTTGATCACACAAGCCTTTTTTTTAAAACAAGAACTGACGGGATGTATTCCCATTTATTACAATATTATTAAAATAAAAATCACATGTAGGTATAGGCAATTCATTTTGACAACAACAAAAATATATCTACTTTGTCAACTATATTGTTCCCTATTTTTTGCATTGGCTGGAGTGGGGAGAATTTGCCTATGTTTGTTCTTTTCTGTCTAAGTTTGAAACAGCTTTCCAAGAGTATTGTTATCATATTTGTGTGAATCACTTTCGTGATGTCACAACTACTCGAACTCGCTTTACTAAATCTTTGCTGAACTTGAGCTGGAACCACGGACCTCCCGGTTACTAGTCCGCCGCGTTATTGATCAAGCTACTGAGGTCGGTATGTTTGTCCAGACAAAATCATCCGGTGTTTCCGATAGTATTTACCTCTGCTAAATAAAGACAGGTTTTCCAAATGCAGGACCACACAACCATCACCAAAACCACCACAACAACAACCACCATGACCACCAACAGACCATCCTTTCCGATAAAAATCGCACTTGATCGCTCACAGCTCGATTCGATTCTTGCCACCATACGCGAACGAAACAAAATCACCGACAAGAAAAGGTCCAAATCCCTGCCCCTATTCAAACCGAAAATAAGGGAAAGGCCCCCCAATCTCGGACCCCTGGGTACAGTCACGAAGTTGTCCGAGCGAGTTTATTTTGCTGATAGAATCAAATATGGCGGCGAAGAGAGAGTGGGGCGAATCAGCTTTCAGCAGAATCAAGGTCAACCTTTTCAACTTCCAAGGATCGAGAGTCAGGAGACTTACAGGTGAGATATTATTATTATTATTATTCAACACTTCATTAGATATAAATGGACTTATTATCTTTTATTCTTAGTTTTTAGGACCAAGCAATGATTCTTTAAATTTTAAAAACAGCAGAATACTTAATCTTATTTTAAGTATCTTTTCTTCACTCTTTGCAATGAGCCTTCGGCCCTCAACTTTTACTTATTTTATAAACATACAAAGAGACAAATTATAAAAATAATGATACTGCAAAGATAAGAAATGAGAAGAATAATATTGATACTCTTTAGTGGAATTTAACCACCAGGCGATGTTAATACTCAAAGCAATTTCTACCACCTAACCCAGTTAAAATAGAACAGAAGTTCATTTTAAATATTTTTATAGTATTAACAATTATTATAAAACTATTAAATAACCATTACCCCACATCCCTACTCTCTTTCTCTCATCCATTAGATACGAGAAAACCATTTGGCGTCACATCTCCAAAGACATCACCCTTCCTCCTCAATCTGCAACACCACGAGACCCCAACTTACCCTCGCAGACATTTCCTCCACCAAGCCTCATTCCTTCTGACACTCTTCACAAAAAGTCCACTCTTCAAAAGCAATATCCGCCTAGACCACCAGACAAAATATCCATCCCTTCCATACCATTTAAGAAACAGTCTTCCGACCACAAAAAATCTACAGCATCTGCCCATGAACCTCGTAAAAAGTCCACCGCTTTGGTACCTGTTCAACAGAAGGCTTCTCATTGTCCTTGTCTTTCTCACGAGGAAAAGTCCACACCATCTTTTCAACAACATCCTTCTACCAGTCTTGCTCTTCACAAAAAGGCAACTCCACCTTTCCAACATCTTTCGTCTGCTCTGCCTCTTACGGCTGCTTCGTCTTCCCAACTTGTATCCACCACTCTCCCACCGCACAAGAGACACACGCTGAGCACCATCCAGCAAGCTGGCATCCTGCAAGACCTGAACCTCTTCAAAAACCCTCAAGAGGAGAAGGAGGCGACTCGTGTGCCCAAGCACATTCTCAACGTGGACCCAGACTTCTTTTCCATCGTCCAAGGCCGCAAAATACGGAACAAGAGCGAGTCGTCCGACTACGTGACCACTGTGCGCCGAGTCCTGCTGACCAAGTTGAGGATAGGTGAGCTGTGTTCAGGGGGAAATTTTAAATTTATAATAATAATTCATTTATAATAATAAATTCATGTACATATTGCTTTTAAAACCTATGTATGTATGTATGTATACCTCAAATGAAGACCCTAGTTCACAAAGGGTACAAGTGACAAATCTAATATTTGGAGAAAATCAATGTTAAAGTCCTCAGCTTGTAGCATTGTAGGTGATGCTTGTACCACATGAGTGTGCTCCAGGTATCAAATATTCGAAAGATCGTTTGTGCTCTAAACAGAATCGATATTCATTAACCCATTGTAACCTCTAACTCATTTTCTCAAAAAATGTCACTTGTACCCTTTGTGAACTAGGGTCTTCAAATAAAGGAGTGAAATCTTTGAATAATTTAATAATAATTCCGTGACCATGAGACAGGCACAGATACCTACATAATATCATGGTGGTGAAGGGAAAATGTGGACGCCCAGATCCAGTGGCTAGGCTCCTTTCATGTCCATTGATTTTATGTGGTTTCAACAACCTGATTTGAGATAGGACGTGGGTTTTACCCTCCATTCGCTAGGAATGGAGTTACCTTGACATCACCCACCCTAGATAGGACCGTAAACGCCAGCCTCACGTGGTTAGAGGGACAAGAATTTCCGTGTGAAAAGACTTCTCCAACCGGGAATTGAACTCAAGGTCTCTGGACTACGGGCAGTAGTCATAACCGTTACAATTCGGAAAATGGTACAGAGTCAAAATGTAAAATAATACTGAAACGAGGATAAGGAAAGACCGTTCAGAGATACTTTCTATGAAGCTTCTGCCAAAATCTTCAGAGTTGTTAGTACAACTGATTTGTCTACAACTGCTTTGGTTACAACTAATTTGTCTACAACTGCTTTGGTCAAAACTGATTTGTTTACAACTGCTTGTTTACAACTGATTTGGTTACAACTGATTTGTCTTGATTTGTCTAGAACTGTTACAATTGATTTGGTTACAACTGATTTGTTTACAACTGATTGGGTTACAACTGATTTCGTTACAGGTGTCATCAAAGATGAAATCAGCAAAGTTCACAGTCAGTTCATCAAGGACAAGAAAAGTGTGGATGCTGCTCGCGATAAGTTGAGTCAGGAATATGCAAAGTACGAAAGCTTTGTGCGTGATGACTACAAACAGGTGATTCCTCTGTTCTATTTTTTTTCTTAACTGTTAAATATCACCTAATATTGTAGTTGATAGCTCTACGGGAAGGTGGGTTTTTAGTGGGTGGAAATCCCAGAAAGTCAGAATGACCTGGGTGTCATTAAAAGATTTTTTCCTGTCTGCAATAAAAAAAAAATGTAGTTGAGTAATTGTATAGTAACAGTAAAGGTATGCAAGTGTCTCGCTGAGGAACATTAAATAGATAGGTACGGTGCCAGCCATGTCAGGCCAAAAGACACAACACAAATCATTAGCTCCTTTAACAAGGTTGGCGTTAGGGAGAGCATCCAGTTGTAAAATATGGAAGTAGGAGTGCTAGAACTAAACAAGCTCAACCATGAGTAAGACGTTGACCAATTCCGACCCCAAGTAGGTTTGGGAAAATGTGAAAGAAGTTAGTCACGTACTGTTAGTCAAGTGGTTAACGCATTAGTCTGGTAATCCAGGTAACGTAGGGATCCGTTTGTTCGAATCCCACCCAGTGCATGAATTTTTCCTCACCAATTTGAGTATGTAACCACCTAATAATAAGACTCTGAGGGTTAGGTTGTATAGAAAATGCCCTGATCACTAACCTCGCCCGGTGGTTACCTTCCGCTAAAGAGTGTTATTATTATTATATTGGATATTATTATTATATTATAATGGACATGAAAGGAGCCTAGACATTGGATCTAGGCGTCCATATAATTCTCTCAACACCGTGATTTAGGTATCTGTCCCTATCTCACGGACAAGGTATTATTATTATTATATTTTGGCACTAATGTTGTTCGTCCCAGGTGATGCAAATGGAGAATCGCTCCCGGTTGTCATGGCAACGACTCAGCCTCGCCCAACAGGAATACGAGTCTGCGCACAACGACTATTACGATGTGCGCATCGGACTCTTCCAGCTGGACGAGGTGTGGACTCAGGCGAAGCTTTGCAAGAATTTCGTCCTCCTGATGACGGGGCTAAATATGGTTAAAGGTCAGTTTTTTTTTTTTTTTTTTTTTTTTTTTTTTTAAGCTTTATTAGAAAGACAAAGTACAATGGTAACAGTATAAAATTAAGAAAAGAAAAAAAAACAAACAAATGACAAAATAAATAAGTAAAAAAGAAAATAACAATAATGCCCTACCTAAAGGGCAGGGTTATTGCCTGTGGCAATCTCTTCCACCCAACCCAAAGTTAAGTGTTGTAGAAGACTTCGGGAATTAACTTCGTAGACAATGTTGAATCAGTTGAATGTATTGAAAGTTTGAGGGAAATTTCTAAGAATCGATAGAAAAATTACAAAGAGAGCTATGGGAAATTGTAAACTTTGTTCACCTGATGACGGGACTAAAGCAGGTTAAAGGTCAGTTCAGTGTCGTACAAGACTTCGGGAATTAACTTCGTAGACAATGTTGAATCAGTTGAATGTAATAATATAATAAAAATAATAATATGGCCTTATTTATATTGCCCGAGACTATTAAAGTCCCATTATTCCAGCAGTAAGCCCAAGACATATTATTATGTGGCAAAAATACCAAATGGGGAGGATAACTTGTCAAGTCCCGGCTGGGTTTCGAACCCGCGACCTCTGGAATCTTTGGATTTACAGAGTGCCGCCTTTACCACTGAGCTACCGGGACAGAATGTATTGAAAGTTTGAGGGAAATTTCTAAAAATCGATAGAAAATTTATATAGAAAGCTATGGGAAAAACTTGAGGGAAATTTTTAACGGGTCTAAATCAGGTTAAAGGTTGGTTTGTAATGTTGTAGAAGACTTTAGGTATTAACTTATTGAAAACTGGAGGGAAATTTCCAAAAGTAAGTTTTAAAAAAGTTATCGTATTTGTGTTAATCACTTTCGTGATATCACAGCTGTTCAACCTCGCTTTACTGAATATTTGCTTAACTTGGGACATAAACCACCGACCTCCAGGTTACAAGTCTGCCGACTTATCGATCAAGCTGCTGAGGTCGGTATTTTATAAATATACATAGATAGATAATTTACAAAGAAAGCTATCGAAATTTTTAAAGAAAAATAATGGAATTTCAAAAAACACATGTTTTCAACATAATATGTATCTAGTAAATTTTTGAACATTTAAATGTTTCAGACGACGAAGAAAAACTAATCCTCATTAACAAAGTGAACTCTCTCAATCAAATAAAGGTATCTAAATCGCTGGAAGACATCGTAAACAACTTTAAAGAAGACTTGGAAACCATCAAACAAGAAATCGAAGAAAAGAAACGCCTCAAGATTGGTCGAAAGAAGGGCGATAAAAAGCTGTTGAAAAGAAAAATAACCGAGTATGACATCTATGAAGATGACTTTGATATTCTAGAAGTTGTGGTTGACACAGACACGAAAAAAGAAGCTATCAGTGACTCGAAAAGTATACAAATTGTGGAGCAAGGTACATTAGAAGGACATGAGACAAAAAGAGAGATTGGAGATGAAACTCAGGATGTAAAAGTAGAACCTAACGCAGAAATAGAAGAAATAGCGTCTGATATATCAGAAAACGTACAACTAGAACATGTAGAAACCACAAGAATAGAAGAAACAACACAGCCACAAGAACCAATCACCAATGGAGATATAGCTGAAGCAAGTCACATCGATGTCGAAAGACAAGATGATGAAACTCATCGTATTGACCAACATGAACAAGATGATGATAGTGAAGATGAAGAATTCATAAAACTTATCATCATGGATGACGTTACTCTTGAAAAAGATGACATACTGGTAGAGAAAAAAGTAAAGATCTCCAAAAGAGACGAAAAAATTCAAGAGAAGTTGGGTTTCAATCTTGAAGACATTGAAGATGACTATGATCTGGACAGTTTGGATAAAATGAGTGACATTCTGGAGAGACTAGATGAAGACAACATGAACGTTCTGTTGCAGAAGGTAACCCTTACTGTTTTTCTTAAGTTAAGCACTCGCTTCCCATGCGGAAGGTCCCAGGTTCGATCCCCCGTGCCGACAAAAAATTGTATTCATAATTTGGTTGCATTTGTTTTTAAGGGATACCTTCCGGTGAGCTCGTGTTGACCCAGCACCTAAATTGGAAGTATTGTGTCACTTCTCGCCCATCAGAGGGTAGGCATACTACGGGATTGGCTACAACACAGACCACAAGCGTCTACAGTAGCTCCTGTTTCATGGCTACGAAATAAAAAAGGCTGTGAAAACATTCATCTTAAAAAAAAAGTTATCTTAGACTTACCTAGAAGTTAGCTTTTAATGTCTGGGAAATTAGCTTCTGATGTTTAGGTAAGCAGAGGAGTCTACAACAGACTCGGTGGTAGTAAAGTACTTGATAAAGTAAGTTATGTATAGGTAAAAGTAATAAGGTAATTTAAAAAATAAACAATTTCAGTTTTTTTTTTTCTAAATTTCCTCTTGGAAAATTCTTTTTCCGAAATACTACTCCAAACAGTGTCCTATTCCAACTGCAAAGATATTTCATTTCTCTCTGACACATAACGTCTTATTTCAATTTTAAAGAAGCTCTTTTTTATTACATTTCTAGACATAATGTCTAGTTGGAGTTCCACAAGAGAAGCATAAATTTTCACACCGACCTCTATTAGATCTATTGTGACCAGTTGATTCTATTTGGTTTTAACGTCCTAATTTGAAGTAGTCAGGACGGGGGTTTTACCCTCCATTTGCTGGGAATCGTACCAGCTACCCACATTAACCTCACCCAGCTTGGGGAGGGCCGGAAATGCCAGCCTCACGAATTCGGAGGGAACAGAATTTTCTTCAAAAAGTTTGCCCCCACCGGGAGTCGAACTCGGGATCTCTGGATTGGCTTTATCAGTACATTGTCAACTCTCTCTCTTCTTCAGGAGAACGTTCAGGACAAACTGGATCATGCAGCAAGATGCACGAGATCAGCGA
>CM044963.1:3239388-3313308 GCA_024516035.1 Bactericera cockerelli | reverse complement strand
AGAGAGAGAAAGTGAGAGATGAGAGAGAGAAAGTGAGAGATGAGAGAGAGAGAGAGAGAGAGAGAGAGAGTGGGAGATGATAAGAGAGAGAGAGAGAGAGAGAGAGAGAGATAAAAAAAAGAGACGAAAGGAGAAAGTAAAGAAAAGAAAGAAGAAAAAGAGAAAGAATAAAGGAGATAAAAAATAGGAGAAAGAGAGAGAAAAAAAGGATGACAAAAACTGAGAAAGAAAAAGAGAAGAAGACAAAAAGAGAGAAAGAAAAAGTGAGAGAAAAGGGAGAGAGAGAGAAAAAAAAAAGAGAAAGAAAGAGAGAGAGAGAGAGAGAGAAAAGATATGGAAGGAGATATTAAGGAGGGAGAGAGAAAAAGAGACAATAACGCAGTAAGAAATAAAATGGTGTCAGGGTTTTTGGAAAGTTGCATTTTCTTTTCTTTCAACTATTATGGCGCGCTTTCCTTTTTATTGTCAGTACTTATCTGTCTTTTTTTTTGTTTTATCTCCTTTCTTTTTTTTTCTCTTTTGTTTCAAATCCTCCTATCCTACGTACGGATCGACAGACAGACGCACGGACCAAAACAACTTTCTTGGTCTGTATAGGTCTTTTTTGAAACTTTTTTGGAACTGTGAAAAACTGGATAGGTCCAATTTTCGACAAATACAATACTTTCCTTATTACAGAATAAGTTAAGTAAAAAAGTAAACTGGTGGAATTGATGATAATATTAATAGTAATACTCTTTAGTATGTGGTCACTGGTCACGAACACAAATTAATGAAGAAAAATTCATGCACTGGATGCAATTCGAACCCACGGATCTCTACGCTACCTGGATTACCAGACTAGTGTGCGTTAGCCACTTGACTACCAGTGGGTTGGAATCCTCTAGGTCTAGACTTGTATAATAATTATGTACCTACTATGTCTAAAATAGTAGGTATATGTACTTTTTTTGTTGACATATTTATTTTGAAAGGTAGATGTGCCCCGGAACTGCTTTACTTCAGGGCACTTTACCTTTCCATGCCATTTCGGAAACGAAAAAACTCGGTCAGAATTTTTTGCTCCGGCCAGGGTTCGAACCCGCAACCTCCGGGTCAGAAACCAATGCTCTTAACCACTGAGCCACGGAGGTCGACTATTATATGTTGTACTGGTGGACATATTCCAAGCCCTGTCTACCTTCTCTCTCTGATTCCCATACAGGGACAAAAATCACCTTCAGTTCTGATGGGTCCTCCTTGACCCCTGCTCTAACGACCCATCCCTGCAGAGACACTATTCGGTGTCACTCCTAGGCAGGCGCGGTGGGTAAATGTCTTAGGGGGTGCTACCACATAAACCGGACTGAAATGGGCTTTATAGGAGTCGCACTTTCAGTGTTTTTTTTTTATATAGTGAAGTACAGATTTATGCCATTACAATAAGTTTACACATACACTCTATAACATTGTAATACACTGTTAAAGAGATGGTAGAAGAAAAATTTAGAAACATAAGTTGGTTAAAAAAAGTTATCATATTTGTGTTAATCACTTTCGTAATATCACAACTACTCTAATCTTTTTTCATTTTTATTGTATATATTGTTACAATTTTTTCATTGTTAAAATAATTATTTGTATTGCACATATTTATGTCCAGTTATATCTAATAAAGTGTTGAATAATAATAATTCGTGCCTATGAAGTTATCCTGTAGTTCTTTGTGTCCCCATAGCTCCAGGCCTGAAAATTTAGGGAACGATTCTCATAGGTATGTCAAATAATTGTACATTAAACAAAGACGTGACTTACATGTCTCCACCATTGGCTGATCGTTGTAATTAAGAATGTCTCTTGTGTCTTGGTGTTTTAATATGTCTCTGTCATCTTGTGTCTTGGTGTTTTAATGTGTCTCTGTCTCTTGAGTGAACGACATAATTTCACATTATTACACAGCATTTATTTTGAGAAACATCTAAAACATGGAAATTGTTTTGTGAACACTGAGCTCACGACTTATCCTATCTTCAAATTAAATTCTGTTCTATGTATGTCTATGTTTTCATATTAGATTGTAGGTACTATCTACGAACATACGACATTTCGAGTCTTCAAATTATATATAAATTCTGTTCTATTATTGGTATGTTTTCATATTATTCATATGTAGGTACATAGGTATAGGTACTATCCAAAACCACCGACCTCAGTCAGTGGCTTGATCGATAAGGCGAACGAACATACAACACACCGAATCTTCAAATTAAAATTGTTCTATGTAGTATATGTTTTCATATTAATTTGTAGGTAGTATCTAAAACCACCGTCCTTAGTCAGTGGCTTGATCGATAAGGCTGCGGACTTGCAATTGGAGGTTGGTGGTTCAAGTCTTAAGTTTTAACATTAAAGAAAGCAAAAATTTGATTAGCTTTTGATATAACGAAAGTGATTAAAACAAATCATTTGATAACTTTTTTTTTTACTATCTTTTAAGTTAATATTTGCTGAGCGGGTACATCTCTGCCCTGGACCCTGGGGTAGAGCCAGTACCTCCTAAAATAATCTAACCATGCTATCTATTTTGTCAGCGGCCACAACGGAGTCCCGAATATCGTCTATGTATATCAAGCTGTAGGTACCAGGGTCTAGGGCCTCTAGGGTATAGGCCAGGGTCCTCGTTGGTGCCGCCTACTAACGTGCCTACGTGATTCGTCCACAGTCCGCACCTTCTAACATCATATGTACGTCTTAGTGGTTCTGTTACAAGTTACAAGCACCTAATAAATAATAATAATTATATTATTTTCAGCACAAAAAAGTCTTTACATAAAACCGTCATTATTTCATATTTTTTTATTATTTGTGTCTTGAGTTTTATCTGTATTGTTAATGTTCCAATTGAACAATGTGAAGTATTGTTTATTAATGGATTTTACGATTGTGAGAAATACCTACCTACCAGCTAATTAATCAAATACAAGCACACATTGATATATTATTATTTTTTTAAAGATGAGTGTTTCACAGCCGTTTTTATTTCGTAGCCATGAAACAGGAGCTACTGTAGACGCATGTGGTCTGTGTTGTAGCCTGCCCATCCCGTAGTATGCCTCCCCTCTGATGGGCGAGAAGTGACACAATACTTCTCATTTAGGTGCTGGGTCAACACCAGGGGAGCGGAAGGTATCCCTTACAAAGAATTGTAACCAAATTAAGAATAAGTTTTTTGACGGCACGGGGGATCGAACCCGGGACCTTCCGCATGGCAAGCGAGTTCTTAATCCCCCCCCCCCCCAAACGTCTAATTACATATAATGTCGGCCATATATTGTTTCAGAACATTGTCTATTTTAGTTTTTTTTTTAAATTATATTAGAGACGATAATTTCAAGCTGAAACTGATCGGGTGCATTGATTATGCCACCGGGTTTTGTGTTGTTTATTTTTTATAGTAAATATTTACCAACGGAGTCTTTGATAAGTATTTCATCTGACCAGACACCTTTCAGCTAAGAGGCGGTCATAATAATAACACTCTTTAGTGGAGGGTAACCACCAGGCGAGGTTAATGCTCAAAGAATTTTCTACCACCTAACCCTCAGAGTGGCTCAGAGTCTTATTATGATGTGGTCACAAACTCAAATTAATGAGGAAAAATTCATGCACTGGGTGGGATTCGAACCAACGGATCCCTACGCTACCTGGATTACCAGAGTAGCGCCTTATGTAACCAAGAGGTCGTTTGTTCGAGTTCAGACACTATCTCCTACTCGATTTTAAGATTAAATAATTAACAGTAGCAGATGAACTGCCCAGTACTCCAAGATGTAATTTGAGTTTGTGACCACATAATAATAAGTCTCTGAGGGTTAGGTGGTAGAAAATGCTTCAAGCATTAAACTCGCCTGGTGGTTACCTTCCACTAAAGAGTGTTATTATTAAGATGCATTGGAGCCATTGAAGGGTATAAAACCCCTGTCGCGATAATATGACCATGTAGTTAAAGGCGACGTTAAAACAAAATAAATAAGGAGATAAGTCTGTCCCGGTAGCTCAGTGGTAAAGGCGGCACTCTGTGAACCCAGAGATTCCAAAGATCGCGGGTTTGAACCCAGCCGGGGCATGACATCTTGTCCTCCCACTTTTACCACATAATAATATGTCTTGGGCTTATTGCTGGAATCATGGGACTTAATAGTCCTAATCGGGCAGAATAAATAAGGCGATATTATTATTATAATACTTTCTTTTTCAAAAGTATAACACACAAGCTCATATAAAGATCAACATAACATCTGCGGGACCCTTCTTTCTTATCTGAGGTGATGATGGTTATAGGATGTGTTCCTGGATATTGTGAAGACAGGATTTAGGGGAACCAAATGTGTTATTTGAGTTTAGTAAACGATAATTTAGAAGAAGTGAACAGCTAGTGATGTACTTGTTTGATAAGGAGATGAAGCGAGGAGACCCTGATGGTAGGATTCGTAGAAAATAGGGATTTCCTCCGTCTTGACATTAAGGGACTTGGGCATGCTGCATCCGGCTACTCAAATTATTTTTTATTATTTATATAATTATGTGTATATTATTTTGTGCGTCAATTAAGAATTGTTACCACTTAGTCAATCACTCTGGCTTTTGAAGGAAAATGGAAAAGGAAAAACTCTTGATTTAAAGTTGATTGATTCTGGATAAACTACCATTTGTTAGCGTGACTTTTTATTCAATATTATTAGGTTAAAGAGAACGTTTACCCGATACACTAGAGTAATATGATCCTGTGTTTCATAATTCGGACCTTAAATCTTAAATGCATGTGACAGGAATGACTCCATTCTCATAAAGGGATACGTAGTTACGTACCCTACCTGTGTTATTAGTTCTGAACCATCGAATGGAAAGACTCATTCAACCAGATAATGAGGAAGTGTGAAAGTGAGAAGTTCTAGAGGGGTCTACGACTGGCCAGACTTAAGTTTAGTCTGACACTCAAGTGCTAATGAACCCCTTATGCTCTTTCAACCATGTTGATGATGACGAAATGTTAGATCTTGTGGTGGTGCCACACTTCTGCGCTGTATACCACCTCTGTGGTTTAGTGGTTAGAGTGTCGTGTAACCAGCAACCACCATATCTATGCTCACAGCGTGTTGCGCAGGGGTTTGAGGCCCGAATTTGATGACTGAAAAAGTTAAACATGTTTCTTCTGTTCAGAATAAATTCCCACACTGTTGGTTTTCTATTAAAACAATAATGTACCTTGAAAATTTAAACAACGAAAAAAAAGTTTAGTACACAACATATAGGAAAAGCATAGGATGTTCAATAAAGTCACTGAATATTCAGTATTGAGAATATTTTCTAATTCTAAATTTAGAAACAGTGATTTACTGATATTCCTTAAGGTATACTGCAACGCTAAGATTTTTTTTTAGTTTTTTTTTTTTTAAGGTAAGTGTGCCCCGGAACCGCTTTCGCATTACTTCAGGGCACTTTACCTTTACATCCATGCCATTCCGGAAACGGAAAATTTCGGTCAGAAATTTCCTCTCCGGCCGGGACTCGAACCCACATACTTCGGGTCAGAAACCATTACTCTTAACCACTGAGACACACAGGTCAACTAAGATTATACCTATTATAGTTCTCTAAATAGGATTTTCATCGAATCAATCCTGCGTGTTGCAAAGATTTTCTCATGGTTTTATCTCAGATCTCAGAGTAGATAATGTTCTTCCAAGTAACTCCACGCTTGCACCTAAGCTTATGAAAACTTTAAAACCAAGTTCACTTTCAAGAAAGTTTCATACTTATCCTTGTTGTTATGTGGTTGCCATGGCAACACAAGTTTTGGGATGAGACGAAGCAACCTCCACCCCGCAAGGTCTTGTCAAGGAAAAGTTTGAACTTTTGATATCTGGGTCGAGTTTGTGCGCCTGAACTCTGGCTTGGCATTTGAGTAGACGTGGTTTCGAATTTTTTTGGCACATTTTTTTTTTACAGTTTTTTTTTATACAGTTGAAACTGTTGCCGACTGTATAAAAATGTTTATAGTCTTCCAGCGAGACTGCTGGAGGACTATAAACAGGGAGTAGACCAGCAGTCAGGCTGGGGGACTATAAACAGAGAGTAGATTAGCAGTCTGGCTGGGGGACTATAAACAGGGAGTAGACCAGAAGTCTGGTTGGGGGACTATAAACAGGGAGTAGACCAGCAGTCTGGCTGGGGGACTATAAACAGAGAGTAGATTAGCAGTCTGGCTGGGGGACTATAAACAGGGAGTAGACCAGAAGTCTGGTTGGGGGACTATAAACAGGGAGTAGACCAGCAGTCAGGCTGGGGGACTATAAACAGGGAGTAGACCAGCAGTCAGGCTGGGGGACTATAAACAGGGAGTAGACCAGCAGTCAGGCTGGGGGACTATAAACAGGGAGTAGACCAGCAGTCAGCCTGGGGGACTATAAACAGGGAGTAGACCAGCAGTCTGGCCGGGGGACTATAAACAGGGAGTAGACCAGCAGTCTGGCTGGGGTACTATAAACAGGGAGTAGACCAGCAGTCAGGCTGGGGGACTATAAATAGGGAGTAGACCAGCAGTCTGGCTGGTGGACTATAGCTGATTAGTCCTAATTGGGTAGTATAAATAAGGCGATATTTTTATTCTTCTTCCCTTTTTACTCTGTCTACAGCACTACTAATCCCCTAATCTGCCTACTAATCCCCCTACAGCAAGGTCGACGTTGTTCAACCTCATAGTTGAGGTTGGTTGGTTTTGGCACATTTTTACGACTGGATGCCTTTCCTAACGCCAACGATTCTATTTGATTTAACGTCCTGGATTAGGACGGGGGTTTTTTAATTCACTAATATCCCATTATTTTGTTTGATTTCAGGTAAGTTGAAGCAAAAATCTTTCGTTGGTACCAAAAGGCAGGTAAATTTCCCCATTTCTCATTTGACCAATGGATGATGATTTATCAACAGGAGGGCCAAATTGTTAAACAATCATCAGCAAGATCTTGCCTCAAGCTGGACATAGTTATCATAAGTTGTGATAATCACAATGTAATATCACAATTATTATTATTATATCAAATTTTATTAAAAGTAAAAAGTATACAATATTTACATTATAAAATTGTTTGAAAATAAATAAATAAGAAAAAAAATAATAAATGGTCATGGTCATATCACGATGGGGGTGTTACCCTCCATTCGCAGGAAACTCACAGACCTGCTACCCACATTATCCTCACCCAGCCTGGATTGGGGCGGAATGGCAGCATCACGAAGTCTTCACCTCGCTGGACGTTGCTTACCTTCGGTGGTCCTATCGAGTACCGGTACATTCAACGCGCCATCGACGCTGGCCGATCACTCGTACAATAGTTCTCGTGGCGACTTGGCTAGGGCAACTAACTGTATAGAGTGTATAGGCTCACGTGTGCAAGAGTGGATATCATGTCCTTATATGTTCAATATGGTTGATGGTATAATATGTTGTTCTTCGTGTAGTTCACGTACAGGTTGTCCCCTTTAGCAAATTTCGTAAGCTGTGTCAATTAAAAAAGTTATCATATTTGTCCAGGTATGTTCTGATATTCATGTACATCTAGTACAACTTCTCACCTTTCTGTTTATAGTGTTTATACTGATTAAAATAGAGAGGTTAGTTCATGGCATGGATACTCAGAACTATTACCTGCTGATGAGAGCAAATAAGCTCGAAACAGCTGTCCAGGTATGTTCTGATATTCATGTACATCTAATACAACTTCTCACCTTTCTGTTTATATACGTACAGGTTGTCCCCTACAACAAATTTCGCAAGCTGTGTCAATTAAAAAAGTTATCATATTTGTGTTGAATCACTTTAGTGATGTGTCATAACCAGGCGCGGCCGGTTAAAAAAAGTTTTGCTGCCACATAAACTGGACTAAAATGGGATTTATAGAGTCGCTTTTTCAGTAACTCAAGAGTTTGAGTTTGTTTACCATGCCAATCATAATAATTATGCATTAATATTATTCTAGAAATACGTGATGATTTTCATTGTAAAAGAGCTAGGACTTGAGAAAATCCTCTCTTTTTCTTTTTCGTCTGGGGGTGCTGCAGTTCCGCAGCTCCTTAGCACCGGCCGCGCCTGGTCATAACCACTCAAACACGCTTTACTGCTAAATCTATGCTTGAACCACCGACCTCCAGCTTACAAGTCCGCCGCCCTATCTATCAAGCTACTGAGGTCGGTTTATTGATGAAGGAAAGGAAATCCTAGCTCACCATTTCATTTTGACGGAAAACATATAAAGTATATTCATTTATAAAAATACTAGCGGGCTGTCGCCCGCTTTGCGGGCCGAGGCATGTGGCCGTGAAAGCAAAAAATCCTTTTTCGCCAATGGCAGGTGTTGTAGTGGGAATTTCGAAAAATCCCGCCTTATTGCACATCTAGACTATAAGACAAAGCTACCTACCAAATTTCAGCTTTCTAGGACTTACCAGTTCGGAGAAACAGTGATGAATCAGTGAGTGAAACTCTCTTTTATAATAATTATAGCTATACAATACATATAAAAATTCAATCGTTTCACATAGCTCAAGGAACCAATAATCGGTTTAAAATAAAATTTGAACCCGGGACCCCAGCGCCTAACGCTAGCTAGTCTTGTACCATGCTGATAACATACTGAACGATTTTTATTGAAATTAGCAGTATCATCACTAATTGGAAAAAATATCGCGTTCGAGTTTTTTTAATACGATTCATTTCGAAATTAATGAATTTTTATACCTTGAATTTAATATTGCGTCTCAATCATCCAAAATTAATCAAAATTTGTAAACTTTGAATCCTATGAGAGAGAGAAAAAGAGAGAGAGAGAGAGAGAGAGAGAGAGAGAGAAAGAGAAAGAGAAAGAAAGAAAGAAAGAGAGAGAGAGAGAGAGAAAAAAAGAGAGAGAGAGAGAAAAATGGCGGTTGATTATTCTGATGTATAAATTTGAGAACAATAAATTTTATTGACTGTTGAATCCATCTACACAGGTGAAGGTCTGACGATGGCATTCTACTGAAGCGTGTAAGAGAGAGGCCTTGACAAGGTTCCATCGTTCGGTTGGTTTTGAAATTAAATACAATACAATACAGTCCAATACAACACAAAACAATACAATAAAATACCGTCCAATACAATACAATGCAGTACAATACAATACAACACAAAATAATACAATACAATACATTGCAGCACAATACAATACAATACCATGTTTAGCCAGCGTCGACGGCGCGTTGAATGCACCGGTTCTCGTAGGAGCACCGAATTTAAGCAACGTCCAGTGAGGTGAAGACTCGGATTTTGACTGGCATTCCGGCCCAATCCAGGCTGGGTGAGGTCAGTGTGGGTAGCAGGTTTGTGAGTTTCCTGCGAATGGCGGGTAAAACCCCCGTCAGGTATGACCAATTGACTGAATTGACCATGTAGTTGTAGTTGAAAAACGATATGAAGCTCTTTTGTAGCGAAGTGTAGGGACGCTGCTAGTATGTTTTTTTTTTTTTTAAAGAACATAACATTGTTTACAAAAATTACAATTGAAAACAACAATACTAATGTTCGATATTATACTTATAAATAGTTTTACAAGTTATCAAAATATAAAGGGTACCATCATATACGTAGGTAGATCAATAAGTACCCGTGTTTAGGGACATGTTACATCATTGGTGAAACTTGTTGATACTTATTGATGGAACGACATCTCAAATGACCACATCCATAGTTTGAAACTGATTACTCTCTTAGTTTTCATTTATCGGTCACTTGAAGTTGTTGTGTTGCGTATAGTTGAGTGATATGGAAAAAGAACAGTACCGAGCAGTTATTCGATTCCTTTTTTTGGACGGGAAAAAATGTGATGAGATAAAATTAAAGTTAGATGCTGTGTACGGGAGCTCTTCACCTTCTATGACCACTGTTCGCTTTTGGTTTAATGAATTTAAACGAGGGCGCACAAGCATTTTTGACGAGGACCGCCCAGGACGCCCAGAAGACGTGTGTACCGAGGAAGTCGTGGAAAAAGTGCATGATATGATTCTCAAAGATCGCCGAACAAAAGTGCGTGAAGTAGCTGAGAGTGTGGGCATTTCATATGGAACTGTTTTTAAAATCCTTCATGATAAGCTGGGCATGAGAAAACTATCGGCGCGATGGGTGCCGCGATTGCTCACAATTGACAACAAACGAATTCGGCTGAATTGTTCAAAGGCTAGTTTAGAACTCTTCAATCGCAATCCAGATGATTTTTTGCGTCGAGTTGTGACCGTTGATGAAACCTGGATACATCACTATACCCCAGAAACCAAACAGCAGTCAAAAGAATGGACTTTGGTTGGAGAATCTGCTCCAAAGAAGGCGAAATCGGTCCAATCGGCCGGAAAAGTCATGGCTACCGTTTTTTGGGATGCAAAGGGAATTATTCTTATTGACTTCTTGGAAAAAAGAAAAACAATAACTGCTGCATATTATAGTGAGTTATTGACACGATTTGATGCAAAATTGAAAGAGACACGCCCCATTTGGCGAGAAAGAAAGTCTTGTTTCACCATGACAATGCACCAGCTCACTCATCTGGAATTGTTGCTGCTAAAATCCATCAACTTGGATACGAATTATTGCCACACCCACCTTACTCACCTGACCTAGCCCCCTGCGATTATTTTTTGTTTCCTAACTTGAAAGTTTGGCTCGGTGGAAAGAGGTTCAGCTCAAATGATGACGTCATAAGCCAGACAAAGGGCTATTTTGAGGAGTTCGAAGGGAGCTACTTTTTGGAAGGGCTAAAAAAGTGGCAGGATCGCTGGAAGAAGTGTGTAGCCTTGAAAGGTTCTACGTCGAAAAATAGAACCCAAAAATGTAAGTATCTGGCACTCTTTTTTCAAACACGGGTACTTCTTGATCTGCCGACAAAATATCTCTAATTTTCTTGTTGTAGGTAGTCTAAGCATTTCATCTTAAACATTTCTTTTGGCAGTGAGAATTCACTGATGTCAATATGAAGATAATTACACAGTTATGTTCTAAGTTGATGGTTTTGATACCTATTAAAAGGTACCTAATTAAAAGAAAAAGAAAAGATAATAGAAAACTCTACATATATAAACATCTTATGTTCTAACTAAAAGACGGGGTTATTGCCTATGTCAATCTCTTCCATCCAACCTTTGGTACATCTACAGTATACGTAATTAAGTCTCTCCCGGTAGCTCACTGGTCAAGGTATCTGACTGGTAATCCAGAGGTCGTGGGTTCAAAACCCAGCCAGGACATGACAAGTTACGCTCCGATTTCGGATTTTGACCACTTATAATAATGGCTTACTGTTAATTGACTAATTTGGCCGTATAAATAAGGCAATATTATTATAATAAATTATATCATTATACTTTGATACATGTTTTGTGTACGTATATAAAATAATAATATACATACAGGTACCTATACTTTTTTACATTTTTTGTGTATATGTTGGCATAATGGGACTACCTGTCTTGCGCTGACAGTCTTAATAAAGCACTACTTATACTTATACTTATATGTACGTAGGTAGATCAATAAGTACCCGTGTTTAGGGACATGTTACATCATTGGTGAAACTTGTTGATACTTGTTGATGGAACGACATCTCAAATGACCACATCCAAAGTTTGAAACTGATTACTCTCTTAGTTTTCATTTATCGGTCACTTGAAGTTGTTGTGTTGCGTATAGTTGAGTGATATGGAAAAAGAAGAGTACCGAGCAGTTATTCGATTCTTTTTTTTTTGGACGGGAAAAAATGTGATGAGATAAAATTAAAGTTAGATGCTGTGTACGGGAGCTCTTCACCTTCTATGACCACTGTTCGCTTTTGGTTTAATGAATTTAAACGAGGGCGCACAAGCATTTTTGACGAGGACCGCCCAGGACGCCCAGAAGACGTGTGTACGAGGAAGTCGTGGAAAAAGTGCATGATATGATTCTCAAAGATCGCCGAACAAAAGTGCGTGAAGTAGCTGAGAGTGTGGGCATTTCATATGGAACTGTTTTTAAAATCCTTCATGATAAGCTGGGCATGAGAAAACTATCGGCGCGATGGGTGCCGCGATTGCTCACAATTGACAACAAACGAATTCGGCTGAATTGTTCAAAGGCTAGTTTAGAACTCTTCAATCGCAATCCAGATGATTTTTTGCGTCGAGTTGTGACCGTTGATGAAACCTGGATACATCACTATACCCCAGAAACCAAACAGCAGTCAAAAGAATGGACTTTGGTTGGAGAATCTGCTCCAAAGAAGGCGAAATCGGTCCAATCGGCCGGAAAAGTCATGGCTACCGTTTTTTGGGATGCAAAGGGAATTATTCTTATTGACTTCTTGGAAAAAAGAAAAACAATAACTGCTGCATATTATAGTGAGTTATTGACACGATTTGATGCAAAATTGAAAGAGACACGCCACATTTGGCGAGAAAGAAAGTCTTGTTTCACCATGACAATGCACCAGCTCACTCATCTGGAATTGTTGCTGCTAAAATCCATCAACTTGGATACGAATTATTGCCACACCCACCTTACTCACCTGACCTAGCCCCCTGCGATTATTTTTTGTTTCCTAACTTGAAAGTTTGGCTCGGTGGAAAGAGGTTCAGCTCAAATGATGACGTCATAAGCCAGACAAAGGGCTATTTTGAGGAGTTCGAAGGGAGCTACTTTTTGGAAGGGCTAAAAAAGTGGCAGGATCGCTGGAAGAAGTGTGTAACCTTGAAAGGAGACTACGTCGAAAAATAGAACCCAAAAATGTAAGTATCTGGCACTCTTTTTTCAAACACGGGTACTTCTTGATCCGCCCTCGTAGGTATAGCTATTTCATTATGTCTAGCTGTACTATGTACTATACATAGACTATGCGACATAAACTATGTACATAATTATGCGAATCTGCTGAGGGCTATTAACGCCTGGCTCCAGCGCTACCAGTCTATTTCTGCCTGCCTCCTCTACAGGCATCCTCTCTGGTTCCAAACAATTCCATCCATCTGTGTCCTCTTTTGTTCCTCTAGTACAGTCCGTCCCGGTAGCTCAGTGGTAAAGGCGGCACTCTGTGGATCCAGAGATTCCAGAGGTCGCGGGTTCGAAACCCAGCCGGGACATGACAAGGTTTCCTCCCATTTGGGAATTTTTCCACATAATAATATGTCTTGGGCTTACTGCTGGAATAATGGGACTTTAGTAGTCTTAATCGGGCAGTATAAATAAGACGATATTATTATTATTCCTTGAGTTCTGTTATATCCAAATTCTACTGTATACTATTCAGACTTTCAGAGAGCCTACTTTTTTTTGGCATTGGTTGGCACGGCCATTCCATACAGCCATGAGAGCCTACTTCATATCGTCTTAAGAGAATTGTGCCTTCAGCTCAGAAGATGTTGTTCAACTTAGACTCGTAAAATCCAGACTCGTTTTCAATTCTCTCTATCAGTTGTCTGGTCACTGGTGTCATGACTACCAAGACCTGTTGGTACCCCCCTCTCTCCCGTTGCCATGGTAACAAAAGCGCGCCAAAACACAATGGCCAGTGCCCCCGCCAGACTTGAAGATAATAAATGTTCCAGACGTGTTGTTCTTTTTAAAGTTTTTTTTCTTCTTCTAGCAGTTCTATGGTGGAGTGCATAAGAATAAATTTATGTATTGTTAAGTACAGAATACTTCATGGATACTTCAGAATTATTACCTGCCGATGAGAGCAAATAAGCTTGAAACAGACGTCCAGGTATTCATGTACATGTACATCTAGTACAACATTTATTCACAAGTCAGAAGTAGCAAACCACAATAAACTGATCCTTAACTGCCATAACAGATGACTGCACTAGCGGGTGACCTTGTACTTAGCTACCTACCATTATCCGACATCTTTAGAAAATCATTCCTTGACAATTTCTTGTAGCTACTAGCTGTTTAGTTATAGATGATACTATGTAATGTTACCTTATTCGAATCTATACAAGTATGTAAACATCCATCAGGGTGCAAAACCACATATTATTTTTTTAATTCGGGCCTAAGTGAGTAGAGGAGTTTTTTTTTCTCAACATGTACCCCGAAACCGCTTTCACATTACTTCAAGGCAGTTTAACTTTACATCCGTGCCATTCTGGAAACGGAAAAAATGGTTAGAATTTTCTGCTCCGCTGGTTGCGGATTCGAACCCGCAACCTTCCTTAACAGTGTGAGATAGGTTGGTTGAGTTAGGTAGGTTGGTTCTGGCACTCCTACTTGCAGACTTTACGTCTGGGCTGGCCTTCCAACAGCCAACCTGTTAAGATTTGGTGTTAGGAAGGCATCCAGTCTTTTGTTCTTGTGTTTTGGCCTGACAGAGCTGGTGTCATATCTGTTAAAAGCGTCCGCCCTCAGCGAGACCTCACAAAAAAGACGCCTGCATATATTACATTGAAGTATGCAATATATATTTTATTATCTTCTTTGTTTAGGTACTCGGTTTTTGAATTAAATATTCTAAACCTGAACAATACTGAATTGGACTTATGGCTTATCCTTGAGTAGTGTACAACTCGTGACTCCTGCTTTGATCTCTGGTCATGATCCGTGGTGATTTTCCCACTGGCTCTTATGTTAGTGTTATTATTATTTCATTATTATTACTGTTGTTGTTGTTGATGTTGCTGTTGCTGTTTTTGTTGTTGTTGTTCTCATCAATATTATTATTGTTTTCATATGCTCTTCTATGTTATTTTTCCTCCAGCTCTTTTGTATATATTGTGTTATTTTTGTTGTTGATAGTATTCTATTATTTATTATTAGGTACGTTTGTATCTATTATGTTATTTTTCCATTGCCTACAATCTTCGCTGTAGTTCTTTATTCATTGTATCTCACATGATCTCATTCATGGCTGTAGATTATGTTATTATCTCTGTGTTAAGTTTAATGTTATGTTTGATCTGTTTCTAACTTTTTTGTTGTGGTTATTTCCACGGAGAAACAAGTAATGGAGATGCCATAACATTTATTTTACGGGTAATATATCTGTCCCATAACAAACTATCCAAAATGGCTACCATGCCTTCAAAATTGGCTTCAAAAGCATGTAAGAAGAAAAAATAATTGATTTTTGTTGTGATTTTCTCTGTGTTAAAACTAACCATGATGGCCGATTTTACGGCACAGATTTGAGGGACGTGTTCACCATTGCTTATTTTATTCTTAGCCTCAGAAAACATTGCTTTGTCAGTTTCTAGTTTGTCTGATATTGTTTCAATATTACTTCCGACAAATTTTTAATATTAGAAATCGGAAGTATTTTTCATATCGATAGCACTGTTGATTGTTGATAGCTAGCGATGTAAGATGAGTTATTAAGTTATCATATTTGTGTTAATCACTTTTGTGATATCACAACTATTCAAACTCGTTTTACTAAATCCACGCTGATACCGGGACTTCAAACACCGACCACCAGGTTACAAGTCCGCCGCCTTATCGACCAAGCTACTAAGGTCGGATAGCTAGCGATGTGTCGAAAACAATAATAAATTGTTGAATTAATCTTCAACTTTATTCAGATGGTATCTACCATCAAACCTAGAATTTTGGAAATTATTTTTCTTATCTCAGAGACACAATCACAGAACAAGTACATAAATTCTGAATTTTATCTATAAATCTAAGGTCTGAGTGTGTGGTGAAACGCATAGCACACGGATCTAGCGTTTTCTCAACTTCTCAAATCTCTTGTCTTACATGTCGGACATAGCTTGTTCGCGGTAATCGCGGTCCTTTTGAAGATCCCATCATCACGCGATGCCTAATACTGAATGCAAAGCACATCCCACGACAAACTTGTGTTATAGCATAGCGTGCCTCTAGTTGGGTTGTTCAAGTCTCAAAGCATGGCATACCTCTAGCGGCTTATGGCCTAGTCGAGACTCGAATGCTGAGTCGCAGCTCATGTGGATTCAGCGTCAAGTGATCAATTTTCACCAAGCAAAGAGCTCCAAATTTATCACGTGACGCTAAATCTACACGAGCTGGGACCCAGCAGTCGAGTCTCGACCCGCCCATTAGTATATCTATAAGCATAGGCCCTAGTTTCTAGCTAGCTTATACATGGAGGTATGTATAAGTAATGGAGAACTCGTAATGCCTCTAACCTGTCCCGTAAAATTGGCCATCTTTGTTAGTTTAAACACAGGAAAGCACAACAATAACAAATTAATTTTTCTTCTTACATGCTTTTGAAGGTAATAACGGTAGCCATATTGGATAGTTTGCTATGGGACAGATTTATTACCCATGAGATATACGCTATGAATCTCCATTTACTTATTTTTCCACGCAAGGCGCATGCTCCTATCGAGATAAGTATACCTACGAGCGTAGGCCGTAGTGTCTAGGCTTAATATACAATACATGCTAGTCTCATAAACCCAAGCCCCAGACTTCAGTGACAACTTCATTTTTCTCTCGCATGGTTGTGATAAAGTCACAAGTGCATACAGGGTGTCAACTGCATTGGAAATGGACACTTAAAGCATCTTACAGCCAGCCGTATTTATGAACAGATAATTTTGTCTGAGCAATGTCAAGGTATTGGCCAAATATAGTAAAGGTGACATTTTCTGTTCATTTTTTAAATTTTCTTCTAAACAGAGAGCTATGCCTCGGGCCGCATAACACGGATGTAGCCACCAAAATCGTCCATAGTCATTTCTTTTGGTAAATTCAAAATGAAACACCCAGTATGCCTGTCACATGGCTAGTGATAAACTTAAATCACAAGTTCATATTCAGATTTTATCTTGGAATTTTACATATTCTTGAGGTACCTGACATTTTTCAGTGAAGAATCCCGCAGGTTCTAGAGATGGCATTGTATGTCATTGTAATTTTTAGGCTAAATATGATTTTATAAGCTTCATGAGATACATAGAACAAACAATTTTACGAGGTACGTTTTGAGGTATTTTTAAACAGGGGTTTAAAAATACCTCATATTTATTTATGAGGCGTTTGTATATTTATAAATATTTGTGACACGACACACTTGTTCTATAAAAACTATTAATGAATAGGAGTTGACCAATAAATGAACTTTTGTTGCTGTGAGAGTAAGGTAAATGTTCCGTTTCGTGTTTATAAAAACAATTAATAACTAATCAACCTATTATACCTCAAGAGCCTTGATCGATAAGGCGGCGGACTTGTAACCTGGAGGTCGGTTGTTCAAGCCCCGCGCTCAGCAAAGATTGACTAGCGAATTTGAGTAGTTATGACATCTCGAAAGTGATTAGTAAAAATATGATAACTTTTTTTTACAAAAATATCAGCTTACGACTAGGATGCCAGCAGATCCCAAGATCACTTCTTCTTTCTCAACGTTGCTTAACACCAGTGGTCTGCCGGGAAGTGACGTCACGATCGGTTTATATCTTCTCTGACGATGTTTATATCTTCCTGAACATTTTAGGAACACGTGTAACGGTTTTTTGTTTGTTTATTTGATGTTTTTCTTTTTATTTTAACTGTTATTGCTTTTGTTAATTATTATTAGTTCTCGTTATTACCTTCTTCTGTTTTATTTTTATTTTCGTATTATTATCATTTTTATTATTGCTTGGTAGACTCGATTGATGTTCTTGATACTTAAGGACAGTTTAAATTTCAACATTTTCCGTCATTAGGTTGTTGATGTGGTTATTATTATTGTGTTTGTTTTTGATGGTGTTGTTTGTTGCTGTGTCTGTTGTTGTTGTTGTTGTTGTTTGTTGCTGTGTCTGTTGTTGTTGTTGTTGTTGTTTGTTGCTGTGTCTGTTGTCTGTGATATTTGTTATTGCTGTGATGGTTGTTGTTGTTGTGATTGATTTTGTTGTCGTTATTGATTGTGTTGTTTTTGTGATTGAGGTTTTTGTTTTTGTGATAGATGTTGTTGGTGTTTTTGCTGTTGTGATTGTGTTTTTTTTTGTCTTTGTTGTGATTGTTGGTGGTTTGTAGTTGTGTTGCGGTTGTCATTACTGTCCAATGTATAAAATATTTCCATTATCATCTCTTCAATTTACTGTCTGCGCTGATGTCTTTGCTCGTTATTCCTGATATTGCTTCACTAATGACCTCGTCTCGATGACACAGGTGCAACAGAGAGGTTTCATCCTCGGGTGTTTTGAAACATCTACTCCAGTCACGTTCTCTGGAATCTCCCAAGGTCGTTGCAATGACACCAAGAACATCTCAATGACTTTTATTGTTTTTTTTTTCTAAATAAATTCACATAATACAGGGTGTTCAAGGTTTGTTTTCTTCTTTTAAAAAAAAAAAAATGTCCTAAAAATAAAAATGGGGTTGGGTGGAAGAGAAAGTCACAGGCTTGAACCTCGCCCCTTGGTTCACTACATATTCTATTGTGTTTTTTTTGTCGTGTCCTATTTTGCAGAATGTATCATGTAGTGTTCCAATAAAGTGTTAAATAATAATAATAATAAACTGAGGCGCTCAAGGGTTAATTTCAGTTATCTCCTGATATTTATGCATTACCGAATGTTTTTCAGTCGGCGACAGTGTATACGCGACATACATAATTATATAGTTTATATTAATCTGTTTATGTCATTTGTATATAGACTATACTTTTCTTTCTGCTTTAGACATTTACTTTTATGTACGCGACATACCTACATAATTATGTATACATATATAACTAATCTTATCTCTGGACATGAACCTGGCTTTGTCTCCAATGTTCTGGTCCGCTTCAAATACATAAAGACATCTACCCAGAGTCTGTAGGTATTTTGTTTCTTACAATGAAGAGTATTCTTTCTTTTGTATAGTCTTACATAATACTTTAGAAATTCGTGGTCGCGATGTCTTTGCCGCCAGAACTACAAATTCCGTGCACTGGTAGTCAAGTGGTTAGGGCACTAGTCTGGTAATCCAGGTAGCGTAGGGATCCATTCGTTGGTTCGAATCTCACTCAGTGCATGAATTTTTCCTCATCAATTTGAGTTTGCAGCCAGGCGCGGCCGTAGGAAATGTTTTGGGGGTGCTGCCACATAATCCGGATTAAAATAGGATTTATAGAGTCGCTCTTTCAGTATCTAAAGAGTTTGAGTTTGTTTAACATGCCACTCATAATTATTTTGCATTAATTATTCTAGAAATGTGTGATATTTTTCATTGTGTACGAGCTAGGACTTGAGGAAATCCTCTCTTTTTCGTCTGGGGGTTCCACTGCTCCTTAGCACCTTCCGCGCCGGGATATTACATAGTAATAAGACTCTGAGGGCTAGGTGGTAGAAAATGCTGGTGGTTACCTTCCACAAAAAAGTGTTATTATCATTATTATTATTATGAAACTCTTAGAAGAACATATATACAAACAAATAATGGTAATAATCAAAATACAAAATTGACCATATGAATATAAAAAGGAAAAAAATAAACAAAATATATACATATGTCCTAACTAAAGGGCGGGGTTTTATCCTAGTATGGCAATCTCTCCCACCCAACCCTTATATCATTATTATTATTAAAGAAATAAAGATCCGCAATACAGAATAACATCTACGAGTATACATACAGAGTGTCCTGGCCTCCTGAACCAGAACTACCACTCTATGATTTTAATTTGAAACAGATGCCATTTGATACCCCCAAGCTGGGAGGATAGTAAAAGCATCATCAGAACGGAAACATCCCAATGTTATCAACGCATTCATTGATATATGTTGATAATATTTTTGGAGTTAGGCACCGTTGATATTTGTTGATAATATTGATGAAGTTAGGCACCATTGATATGTGTTGATAACATTGATGGAGTAATGCAAAGAGATCAATAAGGGTTTATCAATACATTACATTTTATTAACTGGTTTGAACATCCCACGACTTTTCACTACAATTGAGGAAGTTTTATCAGAAATTTCCTAAAAATTATAAAATTAACACATTCATTCAGGGTAAATGGTTAAAATAACGAAAATTCATGTCAAAATTGAATGTTGACTCACAGACAATTCTCCGCCTTAAAACCTGTGGGACCAAGAGACCAAGACTGCAATGACCGAGGAAGAGAATTAGATATTACACATGAGAGAAGGAGCTATAGTAATTTTAACATTGTGGTACAAAAAAAATGTAGCTCAAAAAAAAAAAAAAAGTTTCATAATATCAAAAAATAGTAATAAAAATGAAAATTGTGGTGTAAAAAAAAAATGTAGCTCAAATTTTTTTCATAATATCAAAGAAATAATAATAAAAGTAACAAATAGTATAATCATAAAAAAACGATATATTTATCAACAGGAACAACATAATTAAATTGGAAGAAAATAGCAATATATCATCAAACATATTTTGGAAAAAAAAAAAAACTAAACATGCAATGATGCGCAAACAAAAATAAAACCAACACAAAAATATTAAAGCACGAGAAAAAACCACAAATTAGAAAAATAAAAATAAACAGAAACACGAAATTCTTCACCGATGTTTTGGGGACATTTTCAACCAACGCCCACCGAAATATTTCATTTCAAACATTTCAACTGTCAAGATAATATCTCTGAAACAAAATAATATGACATGAGCGAAGATCAGGAGTGTATTCAGGAAAATTGACAGGGGATTTTGTCACGGGCCAATTTGATATTAATGGGAGATGTAATGTCACTGTGCCCTGGTAGTCAAGTGGTTAACGCGCTTGTCGGGTAATCCAGGTAGTGTAGGGATCCGTCCGTTGGTTTGAATCCCACCCAGTGCATGATTATTAGGATGACAAAGTACAATATTTACAGTATAAACTTAAGAAAAAATAAATAAATGATAAAATTGGATGTACAATAAATAAAGATGAGAATGATACTAATATCCTATCTAAAGGGCGGGGTCGTTGCCTGTGTCAATCTCTTCCACCCAACCCTTTTACGAGTTTATGACCACATATTTGTAACAATAAGACTCTAAGGGTTAGGTGGTAGAAAATGCTTTGAGCATTGACCTCGCCTGGTGATTACCTTTTTTTAAGTGCACTCATTAGAGTTATTATTATTATTAGTGTAGGTATAAAATAGATGAGTCTGTATCGTCTTCGGTGAAATATTCAAAGATTTTTTGGGAGAAACCAAAGAAGATTTTGAAGAATTCAAAGATTCGAGTTTCCTTTTGTTATATTGTTGGTAAAATATTTAGAATTTGAGAGGCATTTGGTCATTATATTATATTATTTTAAATACATGTACAACTTATTTACTTTTTAAAATTGAAATGCATGAATACGTTTTATATCTAATACGTTTGGTAGAAATACCAACTTTGAGAATGATAAATACTTTCGATTGACACTATTACCTAATTCGTTATGTACAATATGTTGGTTTATACTTGATATTTTGAAATTCTATAGAATTTTTATTAAAAAAACAAGAAGAAAAAAAAAAGCAACGCAATTTACACACATAATAGAGTTCTCTCACATATTGTGGGAAAATAGTGTTCATGGTGTATCCTTACGGTCTTCTGGATTGATTTTCTCAAGAAATTTCTGAGAACTTTCGTCTTTGACATTTAAATGGAATAACATTGAAATATTTTGAAACGTCTGAACGTAAAAGTCAGACGGATTTGATTTCGACCTTCGTGGACTTTCAGAAAGGCAAACATTCTTTGAAATCTTTGACATTAAATTTATCAGACTTATTTTTATGTTTTTTTTTTTTTTTTTTAAAAAAAAAGGAAAGTATTATATTTATTTTGTATATATCGACGAAACAGGAGCTACTGTAAACGCTTTTGGTCTATGTTTTGTTGCTTGCCCATCCCGTAGTATGCCTCCCCTCTGATGGACGAGAAGTGACACAGTACTTCCCATTTTGTTGCTGGGTCAACACGAGCGTACCAGAAGGTATACAAACAACTATAATCAAATTTAGGTCCAGGAAGAATTAACTAGTTAATCTATTTTGTGTATCGATACCTGTGTATCGATCAATCTTTGTTAAATGTACCTAAAATATATGATACATCTTTTAATTCGATATATCGCCACACCTACACACAAATTTAAAAGATAAGAGGGCATCCTAAAATTCCTAAGCCACAATGATAATACTGATGGCATCAGGAATTCTGTGGACTTAAAATTTCTATGTAGAAGCTCTCCTCTTCCTCTTGCATATTTAGAATCCAAAAATGTCGTTAATTTTTACGGTTTGTTTGACTTTTATTATTTTTTATATCTACTAGATGCATCTTCCTGAACATGGGGGATTAGCTTTTTACCTACATTTGGTAAACCTAATATTATTTATAATAATATTACCTTATTTATACTGCCCGATAAGGACTATTAAGCCCCATTATTCCAGCATTAAGTCCGAGACATATTATTATCTGGTAAAAATCCCAAATGGGAGGATAACTTGTCATGTCCCGGCTGGGTTTCGAACCCACGACCTCTGGAATCTCTGGATTCATAGAGTGCCGCCTTTATCACTGAGCTACCGGGACATAATATTACAACCAATTACCATGTTCAACTTTTATTACTCTTTGGTTGAAACTTTCATTTGTATATAATATTAGGTATTGTATCCACAGAGGTTTAGTATGCATGGGTAATGTTTATGTTTTTGTAATGTTTGTTTTTTTTTTAATAATATTTTTTATCTTCAACATCCATCTACGTATTAGATTCGTTTGCATGCTGGGTTCGTACCAAGACTAGTACACCTGTGGTTGTGTGTTGTGTGGTTATAACTCGTGAACGGTATAATCTTGTGTATAGCCCTGGGGTTAGAAGAGCTACCTGATTTACCTATCACAGGCACCCCACTAAAGATTTAGATTAACCAGAAAATAATAAATACATATACTTTATATGTACATTATTATAATATATACCTACCCATATTATATCTCTATGTAACGAGTAGGTAGTAATAGATTTATGATATCATCTATGGACCCACCTCTGGAATATAAAAAAAAACCAAAGTTGTTTAGGAGGTTATGATCATTGATCACAATTGTGATTAACACAAAAATGGTAAATTGGACCTGGAAATTGTTCTCTTATATCCAGGTTTCTCTTATAAAGAGGTTATTTTCTCTTATAGTGAGGTAAATTGGACCTGGAAATTGTTCTCTTATCTTCAATTTTCTCTTATAGTGAGGTAAATTGGACCTGAAAGTAATTCTCTTATATCCCAGTATACTTATATCCAGGTTCGCCTGTAGACACAGGTAAACCATTAAATTTTCAACATTCCCACCAGATATCTGATTTCCAATCTTGATTGATCAAAGGGTCAAGGGTTCTCATCTCCTAATCTCCTCACACTTCATCTCTCCCCATCCATTTCACTCGCTGACATTTCCATGACATTTCTGATCAATCAAGATGGTTTCATCTATGAAAAAATAAATAAAAATGAAACATCATCAATAATTACTGGTAGACATGCATTTGTAGTCAAGTGCTCAACGTGCTATTCTGGTAATCCAGGTAGTGTAAGGATCTGTTGGTTCGAATCTCATCCAGTGCATGGATTTTTCCTCATTAACTTGAGTTTGTCACCACATAATAATAAGACTCTGAGGGTTAGGTGGTAGAAAATGCTTTGAGCATTAGCCTCGTCTGATGGTGGTTACCTTCCACTAAAGAGTGTTATTATCAATATTATTATAATCATTATGAACTCTAGCTTGGCATTCGAGTAGACGTGGGTTCGAATTTTTCGGAACATTTTTTTATCAGTTTATCAGTCAGTATAAAAAGAGACCAGTTGAACACTTATTTTTTATCCTTTTTTTTTGCAATTACTTATATCCGATTATTTTACTTGATTTCAGGTATGTAAAGCCAGAATCTTTCGTTGGCACCAAAAGACAGCATCAGTTCCTTTAGCAACTCCGTCCGCATCAACAACAATCAGTATAACTCGGTGTAGCCTTACAGCAACGGTGATATAAAGGTATAAACCAGGTATCTCCTTCAAGAGTGAATAAGAAGAAAATGATTGTTTTCCTTTTAAATCTTTTTCATTTGTCTCGTCAGAATTATTCAAATTTTATTAAAGTCTTCTAATAGCCACTGACTTCAGTAGCATGGTCGATAAGGCGACGCTATTGTAACCTGGAGGTCGGTGGTTCAAGTCCCGGATTCAGCGTGGATTTAGGAAACCCAGTTTCATATCACGAAAGAGATTAACACAAATATGGTACAACAAAAGCATTAATTCATTCAGAATCAACAGAATTCCGAAACGGCTGAACCAAATGACTCCCAATTTAGCACAGAATATCCTTTTGGTGTTTAAGATAGTACTAAGAAACGCTACTAGCTATGTATGTTGAAAAAGTAAACAACATACTCGTATATTATGGAGAAGACTGGAGAAGAGGTAATCTGAAGATGGAACATCTAAAAACCAAATTGATGTCTATTTAAAATCACAATCCCCTGAGGATAATATTTTGGGTTCCTCATCATTTTTAGGGGTTGAATAATAGTAGCAGTGGTTGAATAATATCAATTTATCATAGAAAAAAATATGAAGTAAGAATTTAAATGGATGAGGATTAATTTCGTATTACCATAATAAATAAAGGGATGGGACCCTAGTACCTTACTCTCTTGCCTTAAGGTACAGTCCTGATTTTTTGTAATAGAATATTTGATTTGACTACACGGTGAAAAACCAACTGCGAAATTTAACATAGTATTGTGATTAATTAAACATACGGGGGACCCTTGCAAAGTTAGCATACGCGATATTTTCGACTTTAGCATAAAGTGGTTAGCATAATTTATGCTAACGAAATTTGTCAAAAGTCGTGACGTCATAGTTGTGACGTCATTACTTTTATGCCAACGGATGTATAAAGTTATGCTATTGTTCAATTCAATTCAATTCATTGATAGCATAATAACATGTTTAACTTGCATAGTCTATGCTCTGAATTTCATTTGTTTAACATAACATTATACGTATCTTAGCATAAAGTAATTCGCCTATCATAAAGATTATGCATACTTGCTGTGTCATTTTCATACCAGTATACGAAGTAAGCATAGTGTTATGCTAACTGTTATGCGAAGTAGGCATACTGTTAAAAACCGCATGCTAACGTTGGCATAGTGTTATGCTAACTGTTATGCGAAGTAGGCATACTGTTAAAAACCGCATGCTAACGTTGGCATAGTGTTATGCTAACTATTATGCAAAGTAGGCATAACAATATGCGAACGTTGGTATGGTCACTATGCGACCCTTGGCATAGTGACTATGCTAACGTTGGCATAGTCACTATGCCAACGTTCGCATATTCAATATGCGAACGTTCTCATAGCAGTATGCAAAAGTATGCATACAGCTATACGTATGATACGTATAGCTGTATGCATACTTTTGCATACAGCTATACATATACCTATGTATTTGAATGTACAGAAATTTGCAGGATAGCCTCCGACTAAGTGCATAAATATTTTGCACTCGGACGGAAGTCATCTACATGCATATTCCTAGTCATACAAAGTCATAGGATATATGTATTGCCCTATGTGTGGAAAATGAAGAAGAATTCAATTCAAGTAAATATAATGTACAACACATTACACTCTTTATTTACAGAAATTACACATCAACAATTTTTAAGTTTACAGAAATTACACATTAACAATTTTTAAATTTACAGAAATTACACATCAACAACTTTTTATTTGCAGATATTACACTATATAAACATTTAAGAAAAAATACAACTTATATGTTACATTATCGGGGAGCGGTAAAATGGGAATTGTCAAATGGTAATTACCATTTCTAGCACGTACAGGACATGAGTCCTGCTTACAATAATTATGAAAAAATAGTTTGGAACAATTTTTGACAGTCCTCGCAAATGAGCATAGTAAACAAATATATGTATGATTTTATTTGTGGTGAAGCACAAAGCCTCTTCACAACTTTTTTGTGTAGCGCAGCATTACTAAGAGCCTCCTTTACTTTTCGAATTATTCTATTACATTCATTTCTTTTTACTCTGGTAATGCCGCCACTGGTCGTTACTCATACAAGTAACTACTCATTTTTCCTCACGAAGTATGAGTGGACCCCGAACATCCAAGTACAGAGCAGAAAAATTCCTGCCCCGCTGGGAATCGAACCCAGGTCACCATGCGTGCAATGCCTAGCGCGCTAACTCACTCTGCCACGGTGACTATTAGTAAACAAATATATAATAGTAAGCAAATTGAAATAGAATAAAACAACAAAAAATACGATAAAGGAGCTCAAAATTTGTACCTACAAGTAAACTAAACTAAAAAAAGTATATAAAAAAATTCTCTGTATAGGGGGCTGACACATGTAGGGGAAGGTGGGGCAAAATGGAAAAGACAAAAAGAAAATGTTTTCAAATATTGGAGGAAGAGAGCAGAAAATAGAGCAAGTTTAACAGCTCAAAAAGAGGATTGTAAAACCGAGACTTTGATGGTCGGAAATTTAATTAAACGTAACCTCCTTTAGTCCCCGACATTCCCCTACTTTGAGCAGACAAATTACCTACCTAGATGCCCTGGCTGCTCTATTTGCTTTAGGCATTAATGCAAGGTCAGCTAAAAGTTTAGTAGTCGGTGCATGAATCTTATCATACTTGGTGGATATTTCGTAGAAACCTAGCTGGAGTGTAAGCCACAGATGTTGACTCTCTTCTGGGTAATTACAATGTGTTACAAAGAAAATCTTGAAACAAAGATCTACAGCTGCTACAATTGAATTTTGAGGTTGTAAAATGTCATCCACAACACAATAAACATTGGTTGGATTTTTAAAATCACCTACATACATTTTAGGTCTGTACATTTTAGTCAATTTTTCGATCCGACTCACCCTGCAGGTTTCAATGTTAGAAGGACTGGACACATGCATTATGAATCCCTCGCAAACTTCAGACCTTGATGGTTTCCAAGAGTGACACTTCACCTTTTTTGTGGCGGGAACTGATGTGAGGTAGGGCAGCAATAGCAGACACTGCGCAGTCCGAGGCCCTCTCCTTCACGGCTTTTGCTAGGGTGATGATCTTGTCCCTGTGATGGAGAAGACCTTCAATCAAACACGTTGTTCTTCCAGGATGCAATATGTCAAAGTCCATGTTTATCTAGAACAGAGAAGAACACACGAGATAAATAATCAACTATCATTGATAGTCAAGAGAAAGAAAAAGAGATAAAGAATGAGAAAAGGAAGTGAGATCGAAATAAATAAAAAATGAATAGAAAATGAAAAATAAACGAAAGAAAGAGAGAAAGAAAGGAAGAGAGAGAGAGAGAGAGAAATAGAATTGAAAGTAAAATAAAGTGAGAAAAATAGTACTATACCACATAACAAGAAAATCACCGATTTTCTTAGTGTGGGTTGTTTAGGGCATGTTACTCGTATGTCAGTAAATAATAATTATCTATTCAGTATTCAAGTTAATATTAAGGACTTATTGTAAAAATGTAATTTCATATAATATCAAAAATCAAAAAAGAAATAACTTACCAACACAGGTCCTCTTTCAGGATCCCGCAGAATACGATATGTGTTGAAGTACTGGATGATTGATTGAAATTTTTCATTGCCCGCCTGCAAACATTGGAGTCTGTCCCTTGATGTATCCTCCCAACGGAGTTTGATAGTCTCGAAGGAATCACTTGGAGTAGCAGTCTCCAACCATTGCAGATAGTTTTGAACTACGGTGTTTTCTGAAAACAAAACAACACATGTTATAAAAAAAGTCACGTAGCCCCACATCTGAGCTACAAAATTATTTTATTTATACCTTTTTTTTAAGATATTTGTACTAATCACTATTTTGATCACAACTACCCAAACTCGCTTTACCAAATATATGCTTAACCTGGTACTCGAACCACCGACCTCCAGGTTACAAGTCCGTCGCCTTATTGATCACGCTACTGAGGTCTGTCATAAGTTATCTATTTGTAGTTTAAGTATATACATACCTACGATATTGAATGTGTCTGTTGCAATGCTTTTGTTCAACTCCGAGTCCTCCTGCTCTTGGTTTTCCCGGTTCTGACTTGGCCTTCGCTTCTTGAACTCGATGACACCTTCCTTCTTTCCTTTATTTCTGAGAGTTCGCCAGATTTCATACAGCAAGCCGGACGTGGAGCTTCGGTAAGACTTATCTTTCTTTGAAGAAAATGCTTCAGGCAGATCATTGTCGCTGTCATTGGAACGGTACAATTTGAATCAGATGGTGGAGGTTTCTTGTTCAAAAGGAAACTGTTCTATGATTAGGTCCCGTATTCTCGTGAAGTCTAAATATTTTAGGTAACTAAGATACTTTGTGAACAATAAGAAACTGGGTACATTTTTTTAGAATAGGTAGGTAAAATTTAAATTAATGTGTAATTTCTGTAAACTCAAGCAAGGTTTTAATTTTATCATTAGGCTATTTCATTTTACACTTTTTAGTAGACTGTCCCTCTCTTTCACCTAGATCATCTCCCAAAAATTCGCTCACTGACATTACGAACGTATTTAATACAACCTTGCCTTGTCACACTTAAAAAGAAATGATCGAACCGAACACAACTATCTTTATTGGAAACATAAAACCTTAGCATGAAATCATACAAACCGCCCTATTTCTATGCTAAAAATTATGCAGACTTTACATAAGTCTATACGAAGAATGTCAATCATGTTAAATTAGCATGAATCTATAGCTCTTATTTTTATGTTTGTATAGTTTTATACGAACAGCCCTCATTGGCATGAAATGCATGCGTAAAGTAGCATACAATTACTTTATATGCGAAACACGTATGGTTTATGCTAATAGTTTAGCATAGCAGTTATGCTAAGACTGTGAGGTATACGAATTTGGCTTGAAGTTATGTCTTCAATTTTCCTGTATGTATAACTCTATGCAAAAATTTTGCGTTGACATAAAAAGCATGCAGAATTAAGTATAAAGTGCCTTTTTGTACGAAAAATGCATGGTTCATGCCACCAAGTTTATGTTAAGCATGAGCCATGTACCAATTTGGCTTGAAGTTATGTCTTCAAATTTCCTGTATGTATAACTTTATGCAAACATTTTGCGTTGACATAAAAAGTATGCGGAAATAGGTGTAAAGTGCCTTTTTGTACGAAAAATGCATGGTTCATGCGACCGAGATTATGTTAAGCACGAGCGGTGTACCAATTTGGCTTGAAGTTATGTCTTCAAATTTCCTGTATGTATAACTTTATGCAAACATTTTGCGTTGACATAAAAAGTATGCGGAAATAAGTATAAAGTGCCTTTTTGTACGAAAAATGCATGGTTCATGCGACCGAGATTATGTTAAGCACGAGCGGTGTACCAATTTGGCTTGAAGTTATGTCTTCAAATATTTCATTTGTATAACTTTATGTGTGTGCATCGATACTGTTATGTTCAGGATCGTAAACACACACACACACACACACACACACACACACACACACACACACACACACACACACACACACACACACACATACATACACACACTCACAGTACACACACACATACATACACACACTCACAGTACACACACACACACACATACATACATACACACACTCACAGTACACACACACACAGTACACACACACACACACACACACACACAATACACACACACTCACAGTACACACACACATACATACACACACACAGTACACACAAAAAAACACACACACACAGTACACACACACACAGTACACACACACAGAGTACACACAAACACACACACACATACATACACAGACACACACACAGTACAAATGAAAAATATTTGGGCAAAAAAGTGGTTTTTTGTGAAATTGGTATGAAAAGTTAAAAGTTTAACAATTGTCTTTAGTAATTCAGGTAATTTTTATAACATTTTACTCTCGAACATTTTGCTCTCAGATCATTCATTTTTGCTGCAGAACTCCCGTAAGTTGAGTTGATCATTTTTCCCCAATTCAGGTGGCCACTAATAATTTGTAGGTATATAGGTGCTCATATAGGTGCTCACTACAGCATTGTAGGATTTTTTCCAGTAAATCCAAATCTAATTATAATCCATCTTTTCTGTAATTGCTGAGGACAAGTCGCTATGGACAATACCTCCATAGATAGATTGTCGTTACGAGGCTGAATGGGTCCCGAAAACATCCAAACCCATGTTGACAAATTATTGTCTCCGCCGGGATTCGAGCCCGGGTCTAACGAGTGCAAAGACCACTGAGCCATGTGCTGTGGGAGCTGGTCCCGTCGTATATTAACATCAGGTATATGAATTGTACACACAATACTTTATACTCCACATAGGTGTTTCGAAGTTCAGTTCAAATGTTCCAAATGTCATTAAAAAAGGTTCTTTCACTCGTATACCTGCGATCCATGCAAAAACAGAGGATGACCTCTCTCCATTAGTGACCCAATTGATATACGTCGCCGGCTGGTCAATATGAGTGGTGTGGTTATACATAACATAATATAGGTATATATGCTTTAAATTTCCGAAAGCCTCATCACCGTTAAATATACCTTTAACCTTTGCCTCTAAAATCCTTCCATTGTGTATTATTACCTAATATTAATAGATTTCAGAGTCCATTTCTCGAGTCTAGCCCATAGCACTATTTCATTTATTTATATAAGCTACGCAACGCTCAGGTAGGTATAACAGGTAGGTTTAAAGGTATATTAATGTGTTTCCCACGGAATCTGTTTGAGTAATTACAACACAAAAGCTAAGAATAATATAGGTATTAGATAATATTCCCGGGAATTACGTTTAAGGATTATTTAACATGGGCGAAACACATTTGAAAATATTATCAAGGTTTCTATATGATTAATTTTTTGTAAAGGTATATCACATTATAATATAATACGTATTGTAGTATCCCCAGCTAAATGTAGAACCCTCGTCAGTAACTTAAACAGTAACCAAACCATCACGGTTGCAAATTATTGCCCCCGTCAGGGTTCGAACCCGGGTACTCATTCATGCGGGAGCTGGACTAGTTTAGCATATAATTCATGCTAAAGTATTTATGCTACCCTAAGAAAACAGTTATTTTATGTTAAGATTTTGTTAGCATGAAATTATACGAACTTCACTATACATGTTCCGCATAAAAAGCTTCTCTTAGCATACATGTGGCACTGTTAGCATACATGAGATGACGTCATTAAAACCTGTTGTATAAAATTAAGCTAATTTTAGTATAAAAAACTTTTATGCTAAAGCCATTTTTATACGAACGGCTCTTTTTGTGTAAATTATGCTAAAATTATGTATAAACGCGAAAAAATTGATTTTTTTTAGCATAAAATATGCTAAATTACTATAGTTTTTATGCGAATGGTTTTTATACAAACTTTTTAAAAAATCCTTTTTCAGCGTGTAATAACATAAAAACCTTACAATGTTTTGTACATTGATTTGACTGATATTGATGGGGGTAGGTAGATCTTCAAAATATTTTCATTTATTTCTCTGGTTCTATTAAATATTCTATTCTCTTTCTTCTTCTTTTTAATTTGGGTTTTACGTCGTTTTCATCTGCATGGTCATATCACGACGGGGATTTACCCTCCGTTCGGTGGAAACTCAAAAACTCGCTGATCAAATTAAACTTACCAAGCCTGAGTGGGGCCGAGAATAATCAGTTTTTGAACTCATCGGTTAGGTATACCTGATTGCAAATTGCTTGCCGAGCCCAGGGTTTGAACCCGAGATCCATGGTTCGAGAGTACCCTGGTCTAATCTGTATTCCTGTATATAGTTTTGTTTTGAAATAGGTAATAGTATGTGTTTAATGTCCTGTATAAAAATACATTGCCAATGTATAATGTTTTACTAGTCAACATTCCTTCCATGTTTTTACTTTTGATTTCTGAAAGACATATCTCTTCTCTTTCTCTCTCTCCCTCCCTCTCTCTCTCTCTCTCTCTCTCTCTCTCTCTCTCTCTCTTCTTTCTCTCTCTCTCTCTCTCTCTCTCTCTCGCTCTCGCCTTCTCTCTCTCTCTCTCTCTCTCTCTCACACACACACACACACACTCACTCTCTCAGGACTGACCTCAATAGTCCTCGCTGAGCGCTGATGCTGGAAGATACGGCTCTAATGAAATACCTCTCCCTGGCATGTACCTAACATATGGCGCTAGGCGAGTGCTGGCCAATCCTTGCTATTCATAAATAATGTATGTAGCAGGCGCGGACGGAGGGAAAATGTTTTGGGGTGCAGCCCACATACACCGGACTAAAATGGGATTCAGAATAAAAATAATAACACTCTCTAGTGGAAGGTAACCACCAGGTGTTGTTATTATTATTATAGTATGCTTTATTAGGTAAGACAAAATTATATACAGTAAAATACAATGAAATTATAAAGAAAAAATAAATAAATTGAATAAAGAAACAAGAACCAAAATGAGAATGAAGCTAATGTCCCAACTAATGGGCGGGGTTATTGCCTGTGGCAATCTCTTCCGCCCAAACCTTATGCTGCAAAGTTAATGCTCAAATCATTTTCTACCACCTAACCCTCAGATTATTATGTGGTCACAAACTCAAATTAATGAGGAAAAATGTATGCTCTGGGTGTGGGATTCGAACCAACGGATCCCTACACTACCTGGATTACCAGACTAGCGCGTTAACCACTTGACTACCAGTGCAACTGTATAAGAGTCACAGTACTAGGTGCGCTAACTTCTCACACACCTAATAATGAAATAAAAAACACAACTTCTATGCCTCCCGACTTAAGACTAATTGCATGTGCAAGCAATATCAGCAATAATGAAATTATGATGATAATAGTAATAAAACAACAACAATAACTATAGAAACAACAACAAGAAAAAGAAGAATAGTAAAAGAACCGATTTCACATATCAGTAACTTGCCTAGTAACACAGTTCTCTGATCATACGAATGAGAAATGTGTTGTGTATTAGGTCGGTACAGTAGGAATTTTTTTTATTTTATTTTTAAGGAGAGGTGGTAAAATCTGTAGACGAACACTAGATTTTACCCTAGTGAACAGTGTGAGTACTGAGATGCGGACAACAGTGCATCATCCTCACTAAAAGCCACCTCTCCCCCTAAACATAATATGATCCCGGAACCGTTCAAAACATTACATCGGGTAGGTAGGTACAGTAGGATGGAAAAATACGCTTAACGCTAAAGCGTCTTTTTTTCGTCCTTAACCTAAAATACACTGCACAAGTGTTTAAGGCGCTAGTTTGCTAATCGAGGTAGAGTAGGGATCGGTAGGTTCGAATGCATGGAATTTTCTTCATTAATTTGAGTGGACTGCTAAAAAAATCCTTCTCTTACTGGACTAAGTAGGAACTTCTAGAACTTGATTACTAAACTTGTTCACATCTTGAGAATTGAATTGGTACATGAAATGGCTAACTTGTCTGGAGATCTCATAGCTGTGGTGAATGTTGTTGTTATTGAAGCTCTTGTTGTTGTTATGGAATCTGATATTGTTAGTTTTGTTGTTTTTTTTTCAAGTACTGTCTACACACACCAATTTGAAAACAATTTTGGCATGCAATAACTTACAAGGGGTTTTGTGGTAGATATTAATTTCTACCGAAATTACCTGGTTCATACTGCCGGTAGTTCGATTCCCCGTTGGGGCAGACTTTTCGGAGAAACTTCTGTTCCTTCTGAACACGTGAGGCTGGCATTTCTGTCCCTACCCAGGCTGGGTGAGGTTAATGTGGGTAGCTGGTACGATTCCCAGCCAATGGAGGGTAACACCCCCGTCCCGATCAGGACGTTAAAACCAAATGAAATAGTTGACGTTAAAACCAAATGGACACTTCTTCTCTTTTAGTGTATTGATACACTCAAAAGAGCGCACGAACAGCTCAGTGGTTTAGCACTCGCTTGCCATGCGGAAGGTCCCGGGTTTGAACCCCGTACCGACAAAAAAATTGTATTGAAAAATTGGTTACAGTTGTTTGTAAAGGATTCCTTCCGGTGCGCTCGTGTTGACCCAGCACCTAAATGGGAAGTATTGTGTCACTTCTCGCCCATCAGAGGGGAGGCATACTACGGGATGGGCAGGCTACAACACAGACCACAAGCGTCTACAGTAGCTCCTGTTTAATAGCTACGAAATAAAAAAAAGCTGTGAAAAGCCGTATTTTTCTTTCTAACGAAAGTGAATGCAACGGGAATAAAATGAACAAAACTGGAAGCAAGTCATTTTTTTTTTTGTAAGAGGAAATACCACAAAAAACTACCGTTAAAAAAAGGGCCAAGTTCCAGAACTCCTATCCAAAAAGGATTCGCCAATGAATGCAGTGATATCTTGTTTGCGGCCAAGTAATCTTGGTACTAAACTATTTCTTTTATTAAACCCATTTTCTGAGTTCCTCATTTTGTATGTTTTTAACTGCAAACTATCCTCAAACTTGACCAGTTTCGCTCCTTGTGATGGTTATATTGTTATTATGTACCTATACAAATATAGTCATAATATTCCATACAACCGATGGCATAAAACTGGCCAAGTTAGAGGATAGTTTGCAGTTAAAAACATACAAAATGAGGAACTCAGAAAATGGGTTTAATAAAAGAAATAGTTTAGTACCAAGATTACTTGGCCGCAAACAAGATATCACTGCATTCATTGGCGAATCCTTTTTGGATAGGAGTTCTGGAACTTGGCCCTTTTTTTAACGGTAGTTTTTTGTGGGATATCATTACTTTTTGTAAATGATTCGTTTCACAGCACGTTTCATTCTTTTTTATTAAAAATTTCAGGATTCTTCACTTTAATATGCTCCCTAAAACGACACCTTTTAACAGCAGAAATAGTGCGAAAGTGCCAGTTTTCAGATTTTTCCCTGTATTTTTACAGTAAACCCTAGCACCATGCAAAATTTCAGCTTTGTAGGTAGTACGGAAGTATCTCATAATTTATGTACATACATAATATAGTATACTTCTGTTGTATATTTTATGTCCATGTATTTATGTATTTATGTTGCTATAGCAACCTCAGTTGTTTATCTAGATTTCTGCCTGTTTTCCCAGTATTCATTCTTGTTCTAATAAAGTACTTACAATTATATTCCCTTCTCTAATATCTCATTCCCTTATTTTCCTGCATACATAATAGTAATAACGCGTGCTACATAATAAAAGTTCACAATAGTTTGGCGACGAGGATCACAATAGTTTGGCGACGAGTGAAGAAGATTTTGTGTATGCAGATGTATCAATTTCCAGATAAGTACTAAATATTTTCGATTCAACTTCAAATTTCAAGTTCAAGATTTTCAAATTCAAATTTCAAAATGGATGCAGATCAACTCAAACAAATTTTAAAATCTTTTCAAGATCAGCAAACAGCTTTTATCAATCAACTAGTTTCGCAGTTCAAGCCCAGTTCACAGTCTAATTTTTCAAGTATTACTCCATTTGAAAATTATGATACAGAGAAGGAGAAATTTTTAAATTATATTGAACGTTTTGAAAACTACTGTCGAATGAAAAATGTCACAGAAAAAGACAAGATCGCTCAACTACTCTGTGTGTCAATAGGTTCAAAACACTACAATAACCTAGTAGCTTTCTTAGGCCCAGAGAAACCAGTAAAAAATTTAACATTTGATGAGCTTTTATCTTGTTTAAAGAAACTTCTGATTCCTAAGAAAAACATAGTTGTTTCTCAACACTATTTCCTGAATATATTTCAGAAAGAGAGTCAGAACATTGCTGATTTCGTTTCATCATTACAAAGAGACATTGCAGATTGTGAATTCAAAGTTAAATGTGAATGTAACAAATCTAACTCCATTTCTGGTATTTTTCTCCGTGCTCAATTTATAAGAGGTCTTAGAGACGATTGGGTGCGAGAACAGATTCTCCAGTCTGATAATTTATCTTTTGAAGATGTTGTACTCAAAGCAACAGCTCTTGAAGCATCCAAGATACACAGCCGAGAATTAAAATCTACTAACTCGAATTCTAACAACACTACTTATGCTAGTTCAAATGCTCATGATATCAATACAATTTCCAACAGGAGTAGATCACGTTCAAGAAAGCCCAGATCCAGTTATTCTTCAAGTTCCAGTCGTACGTCACTTGGACATCACAGTCACAGTTCGAATCCCCGTAATGTCAACTTCAAAGCCCTTGGTATAGAAAACTGCTGTCTCAGGTGTGGAAGGAATAATCACAAGGTATCGTCATGCAGGACGGATAGAGCCCGACTCAAGTGTAATTTTTGTCATAAGGAAGGACACGTTGCAAAGGTATGTCTCTCTACAATGCTATCACAAAAGAAGAATTCAAACTATTCTACAAACACGGTTGATGATTACTCTCCCGTTTATAATAATAATAATTCTTCTATTCAATATGGTCTTAGTAAAGTCGATATAATTCAACCCCAAATTTTGGATTTATTTGAAGTGTCAGACTCCGACAAGTATCTCATTGATGTTTTCCTCAATGGGAAAATTCAAAGATTCGAAGTTGACTCAGGTGCTAAGTTCTCATTGCTATCTCAGAATGATTTTCAAAAATTGAATTTAAAATTACCATTAGAAAAGTCACACGTATCATTTCGCTCATACTCAGGTAATATAATTACACCCCTAGGCAAAATTAATCTCAGAGTGGCCTATGGAGGAAAAGAAATTATTGGTGAATTATATGTTGTGCCAAATGGTCATGATGCTATATTGGGTAGACAATGGATTAGAGAACTTGCGATCGATCTTGGAAAAATTGATTCAAATACACAAAAATAATTTTCCAACTCCTCTATCGTGTGGAAAGTCTCCTGCCGAGCTGTACATACACAGGAAGCTGAGAATTCGTATGGGTACAATTTTCCCATATCATCCAGTCTTCAAACATTGTTCCGAAACCTGCCCGTTCACTATCAGTGGGGGAGAGAGTCCAGGTACACGTGATGAGTCAATGGCAGTTTGGTGTAATCAAAAGAAAACTTGGTTATCGTCATTATTTGGTAACTCTTGACTCTGACCGAACAATCAAGCGACATATCAATCAGCTCCATTCTACATTAGTCAAAAAGAAATCAGTGTCATTTGGACCATCACAAAGTTTCGAGATTCCAAGGTGGAATAAACCTGATCACGCTATTCTTTCAAACTCTCAACCTAGTTGCTCATCACATGAAAGTCAGCCCTCTTCAACAGTACCAGCATTGCCACCTGTTCATGTTCATCCTCCTCAAGAAGTCAGGAGATCTCAGAGGGACAGACGTCCTCCAGTCCGTTATGGTGACTATGTGGTGACCTATCACTAGTGGGGGAGACTGTTGTATATTTTATGTCCATGTATTTATGTATTTATGTTGCTATAGCAACCTCAGTTGTTTATCTAGATTTCTGCCTGTTTTCCCAGTCTTCATTCTTGTTCTAATAAAGTACTTACAATTATATTCCCTTCTCTAATATCTCATTCCCTTATTTTCCTGCATACATAATAGTAATAACGCGTGCTACATAATAAAAGTTCACAATAACTTCCTCCCTAAAACGACACCGTTTAACAGTTTTCAGAACTTTTTAGATTTTTCCCTGTACTTTTACAACAAACCCTACCATCATGCAAAATTTCAGCTTTCTAGGTACTCAGGAAGTGCGTCATAATTTAGATCCATAATCGATTATATATTTCCTCCCTAAAACGACACCATTTTACACCATGATAAGTGCGAAAGTTACAGTTTTCAGATTTTTCCCTGTAAATTTACAATAAACCCTACCATCATGCAAAATTTCAGCTTTCTAGGTAGTAGGAAAGTGCCTCATAATTTATATCCATAATTGATTATATATTTCTTCCTGAAAACGACACCGTTTAACAGCATGATAAGTGCGAAAGTTCCGGTTTTCAGATTTTTCCCAGTACTTTCACAATAAACCCTACCAGTAAGCAAAATTTCAGCTTTTTAGGTAGTACGGAAGTGCCTCATAATTTATATACATAATATAGTATACTTCCTCCCTAAAACCACACCGTTTAACAGTTTTCAGAACCTTTTCAGATTTTCCCTGTACTTTTACAACAAACCCTACCATCATGCAAAATTTCAGCTTTCTAGGTAGTCAGGAAGTGCTTCATAATTTAGATCCATAATCGATTATATATTTCCTCCCTAAAACGACACCGTTTTACACCATGATAAGTGAAAAAGTTTTGGTTTTCAGATTTTTCCCTGTACTTTTACAATAAACCCTACCATCATGCAAAATTTCAGCTTTCTAGGTAGTAGGGAAGTGCCTCATAATTTATATCCATAATTGATTATATATTTCTTCCTGAAAACGACACCGTTTAACAGCATGATAAGTGCGAAAGTTCCGGTTTTCAGATTTTTCCCAGTACTTTCACAATAAACCCTACCAGTAAGCAAAATTTCAGCTTTTTAGGTAGTACGGAAGTGCCTCATAATTTATATACATAATATAGTATACTTCCTCCCTAAAACCACACCGTTTAACAGTTTTCAGAACTTTTTCAGATTTTCCCTGTACTTTTACAACAAACCCTACCATCATGCAAAATTTCAGCTTTCTAGGTAGTCGGGAAGTGCCTAATAATTTTGATGATCTGTCAGTCAGTCAGTCAGTCAGTCAATCAATCAGTCAGTCAGTATCAAAATCGCAAATTTCAAAATTACAATCCTCTGAAAGTTTTTTACATAGAGTCTTGAAATTTTCAATGTCTTTTTAATGATATAAGGACAATCTCTGTTCCAAATTTCATATCTCTATGATCAATTGAACCGAAGATATGAGGGTGTGAAAAACCGGGTGAATCGCTTCGTGTAAAGATACACTACCGTGTTTGCTGGAACTTGGCCTGGCGCACTGCCGTGCGCTCAGATTTTTCCTCTTCCTTCTTCCAGTTTGGTTAACCAAAATGGAGGTAAGAAAATTCTTGCTTCCAGTTCTTTTATAGGTTAAGTCCATTGTTTAGACTGGTATGAAACCCTTTATTAAATAAGATATCGTCATTATAATTTTTACACGCCAGCGTCCTATGCAATCAACATAGGAGAGCCATTGTTTGGAACAAGCTAGCCAGTACCTAGTACCTACGCACCTAACGCATTTCATTGTGTAACCAGCGTATTGCCCATGGGAGAGGTGGGGAGGTGCAACGTAACTGTATAGCTACATACATAGTACGGAGTATACCCATATATGACATTCTGTTTACTACCGACCAAGATCTCTTATCAATACATTCATTGAAGCGTCGCTGAAGTTATTTAAATTCTCATTATTTGAAAGTTCCTGCCTAGCTGTCTTATCAGTCAAGGGTACCAACCGCATCTAATCATAATCTAACAAGGAGGTGTGAACCGATGGACTGATAAACGGAGACCTAGAAAAAGTGAAGCTATACTTTTCAATGTCAAGATTTACTCAACATTAACACATGTTTGTTCTTCCTATTATTATTTATATTTGTTACCTTTAAGAACTTTGTTTAAATTTATACCTACTGCTACTTCATTTGACTAAAAGGGAAATCTGCGGGTGTAGTTACTCATAAGACCACGCTAGAATGGTCTGCTCTAACATTTAAATTTTTTCGAAACGATTGAGTAATACAAGACTAGGTATTTCATTGTGCATTGCCTGATAGTAACATATTAGAACCGGGTTCGATCCTCGGCAAGAATATTGGATTAAAAATATCCTTCTGAATTTAATATCATGATTTTCAGGAGTAAACTTTAACATTTATTCTTTATTTACAACCATCGTCGGATTCGGCCTCACATGAATATTTGATTTATCTAATATTGTCCTAGTTAGTTGTCAAGATTGTAGGAACGGAGACTAATTCTCAGATAAGTGCATAAAATATAGGTATAAATAGTGTAGGTAAACCGCTGTCATCCTGAAATACGTAATTAATCCAAAATTTAATTACTATCTATACCTATAAATATTATGACATCAAAGGTTGTGTATATATGAGATCCTATCTAAGTTTATAAAGAATATCTATTTCTTTTTCTTTTTACTTGCACTTATAACTATAGTGATACAGCCTTGGTGTGAAACATAAGAAATTGGTTTTGATTTATGAGTTTTCGAATCTGAAGTAGTATAAAAAAAAAAGCGGGTGGAAAAAAAACTACAAAATCTTGAGAAAATGGGAACCCCCAATGATATGAAAAGTCTTATAGACAGTATGACTATGATTACCAAAAGATTTGAGGAGGATGCTAACGAAAGAAAGGCCCTATTGGATGATAGCAAAGAAATGAAAGGATCACTTGGACAAATACTACAAGAGGTAGTTGGAGTAAGAGAAAAAATGGAAAAAAATACCAGTAGACTCGACTTTTTAGAAAAAGAAAAGAGAAAGAGAAACCTTCTTGTATTTGGAGTAGAGGAAAAGGAAGACGAAACAATGAGAGATCTAGAAGAAACAATTATGGAAATAGCAAGAATCATTAAATCTGATTTAAAACTAGTAGAGGTGGACTATATTAGCAGAATGGGAAAAAAGAAAAATGATGGGAAGAATAGACCAGTCATTTTATCACTGACTACACTGAGAAGAAAGATTGAAATGATCGCGAATAAGAAATATTTGAAAGACACGAATTATTACCTGAAAGAGCACTACACTAAGGAAATTGTTGAAAAAAGAAAGGTTTTAAATAAAGAAGTCATGAAACTACGAGAAGAGGGAAAGTATGCAGTTGTAAAGTTTGATAAACTTGTAGTTAAGGAGAACTATCAACAATCTGGACGGAGCTCCAAAAAAAGACCAGCTGTAGACTCTATCTCGCCGGAAATGAAGGAGCAGACTGGATCAACGGCGCCGCGCACTGTCAAAAAACTCTTACCAAGGAACTCCTTGCGAGGACCACCATCTACAACCACACAAAGCAAGCTTGATAATTACGTGGAAATTAACAAAAATCCAACTTCGGCAGTTATAGTTTTCTCTGATTCGTCGATGTCTGATGAGGATGAAACACCGCAAAACCAACCTGAAGTAATAACACCAATTCAAGAAAACCAAGTAATAGTGCAAGAAACTCAATAGCAATCACAGAAAATATTAACAGTAACATTTTGGAATATGCATGGCTATAATAACCTGTCTGATTTAGACTCTGAAGATAGAGAAATATTTATGGAATATGATATTGTCTGTTTATGTGAAACTTGGATTCAAAAAGAACCACGTCTCCCCAATTGGATCAAAGATGAATATAGTAGTATCTATGTCGAAGCTGAAAGAACCAACATATTCGGTAGAGCCAGTGGTGGACTTCTGGTTCTCTATAAAAATATATTTAAAGTAACAGTTTACAAAAAAAAGAGCACATACATAATATCAAAAGTTAGAATCCATGGCAATGAGTATATTATTGGGAGTGTATATATTAAACCAAACCTGGAAATTCAGGATGAAATGGAAAACCTGAGTCAAGATTTGAAAGCATGCATTGATTCGGTGGAAAACCCTATTGTTATTCTAGGTGGGGACTTCAATGGAAGAGTTGGTGAATCTGGATATCTCGAAGAAGAAGTTATTGAAGGAATTAGTGATAGTATATTTACAAAAAGATGCTCTAGAGACAAAGTTTCCAATTCGAGAGGAAGGATACTGCAATCAACCATGGAAGAACTCGGCCTCATTTTGCTTAACGGAAGAGTAGCTGGTGACGAAAAAGGAGAATACACATATGTTTCTGAACAAGGAAATAGTGTAATCGACCTTATTTACTGTAATTGGGCATGCATAGATAATATTAAAAGACTTTACGTAGAACACAATATTATGATCTCAGATCATCTCCCAATAACGCTTCAAATTCTACATGAATCTCAGGAAGAAGAAAACGAGAGACATAAAACAAATGAAGTGCACTTAACCTATTACAAACTAAAGTGGGAAAAAGAAAAACAATACGAGTACAAAGAAAATACAAATATCAAACTAAGAGAAAAATTTGAAACAGTAGACAAAGCGAACAGCTATGACCTGACAAACCTACTCAAAGAGACCATCAAGGAAACAGCCTTAAACCTAGACATGGTTGAAAGCTACAAGTACCCAGGAATACCAAAAAGCAATAACTGGTTCAACAGAGAATGCAGGGACAAGAAATACCAGATGAGACGTGCTCTGAGGATCTGGAAAAGGAAGAGAAACGAGGAGAACCTAAGAAACTTTCTGCAATCAAAAAAAGAATATAATAACCTGAAAAACGAAAGGAAAAAAGAGACAAGAGATGAAATAAGAAACAAATTGGCAAATACAAAAAATGCACCAGAGTTTTGGCAACAGGTGAAAAAAATGAGGCCTAAAAAGACAGAAAACTGTATTACTGGAGAACAATGGGAAATTTTCTTGAAAAATCTACACAGAACACAGAATTTAACAGAAATCGATATACTCTTTACTGATGCCTCGCGAGAATACTTTGATCAGGGAATAACAAATGAAGAACTTCAAAAAGCAATTAAAACTTTAAAAAATCGAAAGGCCCCAGGACCAGACGACGTCACAAACGAGTTCATCAGAGGACTGGATACTGAAGTTATTGGTCTCATACTTCACCTGTTTAATGTAACTCTAGAAAATGAGAACGTTCCAGATAGTTGGGGTGAGGCAGACCTGATTATGATTTACAAAAAAGGAGACAAAAAAAGTCCTAGTAACTATCGCGGGATCGCGCTATTGAATTCAATTACTAAACTGTTTACTCAGATTCTGACAAGTAGATTCACTAATTGGATGGAAAAGGAAGATTTATTTTGCGAAGGTCAAGCTGGTTTCAGGAGAGGAAGGAGCTGTCTGGATAACATCTTTATATTAATGGCGCTTATACAACTACACCTGCGGATTGCTGACAACAAACTCTACGTTGCGATGGTTGACTTCCGCTCTGCCTTCGACGAAATAAATAGGAACAGACTATGGCAGAAACTTTATGACTTGGGAGTGACAGCCAAGTTCATAAGAGTGCTCCAGTCCCTGTATAAGACCACAACCTGTAAAATTAAAATAAATCCGGCAAAATCAACTGATGCAGTAAGAGTACACAAAGGCCTTTGGCAAGGGGATTGTTATTCGCCTGGAGCCTTTGCAGCATACATAAATGACCTAGAATCTTATATGAGAAATAAAGGATACAGAGGTATCAATATTGATGGAAGAAATGATGTAATCGTCTTGTTATTCGCAGATGATTTGAGCATATTTGCTGACTCCAGAATCGACTTACAAAAGAAACTCTGCACACTAAAAGAATATTGCAAAGAAAATTTTCTAATTATGAACACAACTAAAACAAAAATCATGATATTTAGAAGAGGTGGAAAAGTAAGTCAAAAAGATGTATTTTATTACGAAAACCAACAACTGGAGGGGGATTTCACGATTCGTCTCAAACTACCTGAGGTGGCCTTTTTCACAACACGATTCGTCTCAAGAAAAACAAAACACGATTCGTCTCATAACACGATTCGTCTCAAATACTCAAAAATCGAAAATATATAATATCCCTTTCAAACTATCCCCATAAGAAAAAATTCCCTCTCGCACCAAAAAAAAAATCCCTATAAAATGGCGATGTTATCAGTCATCTATGTTATCAGTGTTTATTTGAGTGTTTGACAGTAGGGTTAGGTAAAATACATAGAAGGCCATGCCTCAAGAATATAGTAGGGTTAGGTAAAATACATAGAAGGTCATGCCTCAAGAATATAGTATTACGGTTAGGGATAATACATAGAAGGCAATGCCTTAGGTTTAAAGTAGGGTTAGGTAAAATGCATAGAAGGCCATGCCTCAAGAATATAGTAGGGTTAGGTAAAATGCATAGAAGGCCATGCCTCAAGAAAATAGTAGGGTTAGGTAAAATACATAGAAGGCCATGCCTCAAGAATATAGTAGGGTTAGGGATAATACATAGAAGGCAATGCCTCAGGTTTAAAGTAGGGTTAGGTAAAATGCATAGAAGGCCATGCCTCAAGAATATAAGAAAAAATTCCCTCTAAGATGTTTTAAATAAGATGTAATAAAATATCCCTCAATATGTACCGTATTTTATTGTCGTACTGAGACGAATCGTGTTGTTTACTTTTTCGCAAAAAAAAATGTTTTGAGACGAATCGTGTGGTCATTTTTATACCTGAAATTCCGACCTTTTTAAAAAACCCTTTTTGAGACGAATCGTGATGCGCCCAACTGGAGATAGCGAGCACATTTACTTACCTAGGTGTAACATTCTCATCGTCAGGTGTATACAGAATTGCAGCTGAACAAGCTCTGGCGAAAACAAGAGTAGCAGCAGCTAGTGTTAGAAATTTATTTATACAAGCAAAAGTCGATTCCTGGGATGGTCGATTGAAACTCTATGATGCCATCATCAAAGCAACTCTCATGTATGGAAGTGAAGTATGGGGAGTCACACAAACAGATGTCATGGACAAAGCACAGAATGAATTCTTCAAATCTTTGCTATACCTGGCAAGATCAACACCCAATTATATCTTAAGATATGAAATTGACCTACCCTCGATTAAATATCAAGTAATAAAACTAATACTAAATTGGATTTCAAAATTAAAATCATTGCCTTCAAATAGATTACCAAGAATATGTTTCCTTAAGTTATTGGACCTAAATGAAAGAAAAGTATTTTGTTACAAAGGAAATTGGGTATCACAAGTTACTGAATTGATGACATCAGTGAGCATAAATCCCGACCGAATATGGTCTGGAAATGAAAATCTTACAGGTGACTTATTGGAAATGGTGAAAGAAAACCTTAAAGAAGAGGACTGGCGCAGGTGCATTATGTCAAGTTACAATCCTTACTATGCAGAAACAAAGATAAGTAACAGTACGGAAAAATACCTAGTACAGAGAATTCACATTGAAACTCAAAGACTAATTGCACAAGCAAGAATGTCAGGTAAATTTGTATACTTCTATTTTGGCAATAAATCATTCTCTTGGAAATCCGAAGAAATCTGCAAAAATTGTAACCTGGCTGAAGAAGAAACATGTCAACATTTATTAGTGAGCTGTCCTAAATATACAGACCTGAGACTCAAATATTTAAGTATGGTAGAAAATCCCATATCAATGAGAAACCTGTTCAAAATTGATGATGTGAAGTACCTATACATTCTGGCAAGATTTATCAAAGAAGTTCTGCATCTTAGAAACTTATAACAAACTAATCACGGTCGGACAAACCAACGTCTGTATCACTATATATAAAAAAGGTGTAAAACATGTAATAAAACTAGGTTTTATTATTATTATTATTATTTTTACCAATGTTTAGATTAATGTGTCATAATGTGTGATAGTTGTGATACCATCGCAAAAAATCAGCCTGATAAGTAAGAGAAATAATAAATAATACTACAATAGAGTTATAGAAGATCATTGATTTTATGTGGACCATTTAGTGAATTTTCATATACATAGCCGCTAATAAGCTATGATTTTCTTTAGTTATTAATCTGTATTTTTAAATTTAAATATTTAAAATTTAAGTAGAAAGTTATTGCTGGACGACCGACCTTAGTAATGAAATAAAAACTGTTGTTTTTTATTTATATATTATTACTTAGTTTTTGACATTTAAGTAGGAACTTATGTTGATTTTCTTAGAATAAGTAATATAGTTGTAAGACCAACCTTTGTAAAAATTTAATCAATAAATACAAATAAAGTTTTTTACTACTACTTAAGTCCATTGTTTATATTTAAAAGTACCGAAACGCATTTTCTTTCACGAATGTGGTAAAGATGACCTTGGAATAAAATATGTTTATTTGTAGAATAGATTCATGTCATAGTTTGAATATTGGCCAAATTTAAGTTCAACTTTTTTATGCCACTTAGTAGATCAAACAATATTATATGAAAAAACTTAGTTCTTCAATCACACTTCACAACACATCAAAATTAAATCCATGTAGATATTTTAAAATAAAATCTCATAATCAGTTGCAATTAATAGACGCTTAAATTCAATGTAATAACAATGGATATCAAAATTCAACGTACCATTACTGATTTTCAAAATTCAACGTACTGCTGCTGATTCTCAAAATTCTACTTGCTGCTGCTGATTCTCAAAATTCTACTTGCTGCTGCTGATTCTCAAAACTCTGCGTGCTGCTGATTCTCTAAATTTTGCTTGCTGCTCATTCTCAAAATTCCATTTGCTGCTGCTCACTCTCAAAATTCTACTTGCTACTCATTCTCAAAATTTTGCTTGCTGCTGATTTTCAAAATTCTACTTGCTGCTGATTCTCAAAATTCTGCTTGCTGCTGATTCTCAAAATTGTTCTTGCTGATGATTCTCAAAATTCTACTTGCTGCTCACTCTCAAAATTCTACTTGCTGCTCACTCTCAAAATTCTACTTGCTGCTCACTCTCAAAATTCTACTTGCTGCTCATTCTCAAAATTCTGCTTTCTGCTGATTCTCAAAATTTTGCTTACTGCTGATTCTCAAAATTCTACTTGCTGCTCACTCTCAAAATTCTACTTGCTACTCATTCTCAAAATTATGCTTGCTGCTGATTCTCAAAATTATGCTTGCTGCTGATTCTCAAAATTCTTCTTGCTGATGATTCTCAAAATTTTACTTGCTGCTCATTCTCAAAATTCTACTTGCTGATGATTGTCAAAATTCTACTTGCTGCTGCTGATTCTTAACAAAATTCCATGTACTGAAAATAACAACAAAATTCCATGTGCTGAAGACAACAACAAAATTCCATGTGCTGAAGAACAACAACAAAATTCCATGTACTCAAGATAACAACAAAATTCCATGTTCTGAAGTCAACAACAAAATTCCATGTGCTGAAGACAAGAACAAAATTTCCTGTAAAAAAAAAACAAAGTTACAAACAAACAAAAAACGTTCAAAATTCCTAGTAAACTAGAAAATCATAAGGGAAGATTTTAAGCCTCTACCAAAACTATGTTCCAACATCAGAACTAACATTCAGGCATAATAGAAACTCCAGTTGAGAAAATGAATTGTATGTTCCAACACCAGAACCAACATGCAGGCATAATAGAAACTCCAGTTGAGAAAATGAATTGTATGATCCAACACCAAAACCAACATTCAGGCATGGTAGAAACTCCTGTTGAGACAATGAAATGTATGTTCCAACACCAGAACCAACATTCAGGTATGGTAGAAACTCCTGTTGAGACAATGAAATGTATGTTCCAACACCAGAACCAACATTCAGACATGGTAGAAACTTCTGTCGAGACAGTGAAATGTATGTTCCAACACCAGAACCAACATTCAGAGACAATGAAATGTAGGTATGTTCCAACACCAGAACCAACATTCAGGCTAGGTAGAAACTCCTATTGAGACAATGAAATGTATTTTCCAACACCAGAACCGACATTCAGGCATGGTAGAAACTCCTGTTGAGACAATGAAATGTATGTTCCAACACCAGAACCAACATTCAGGCATTTTAGAAACTCCTGTTGAGACAATGAAATGTATGATATAACACCAGAACCAACATTCAGGCAATGTAGAAACTCCTGTTGAGACAATGAAATGTATGTTCTAACACCAGAACCAACATTCAGGCATGGTAGAAACTCCTGTTGAGACAGTGAAATGTATGTTCCAACACCAGAACCAACATTCAGGCATGGTAGAAACTCCTGTTGAGACAATGAAATGTATGTTCCAACACCAGAACCAACATTCAGGCATGGTAGAAACTCCTGTTGAGACAGTGAAATGTATGTTCCAACACCAGAACCAACATTCAGGCATGGTAGAAACTCCTGTTGAGACAATGAAACGGATGGTGTACCTCGCCCGAAGAATCCCCCCAGACATTGTTAAGAACTAGGCCGTCTTGAAAACCCTAGGCCCCAATGCTGGAAGATTCTTTAATTTCTGAAGGGCATTTCATTAATAAATAACATCTGAGGTACAAAAAGTTTTGCGTTTTTAATCACTTATATTTAATACTCATATACAGGAATGTTGAACCTTAAGTTTTCTTTCTTCTCATATCCATCTCCAATAAGGGTGGGGAAGCTTTTAGGAAGTAATTAGAATAGTGTACTAGTTCTTTTGGAATTTGAGGTGGTTAGTCCGTTACCTTATCGATCAAGCTACTGGAATCGGTATGAGAATTGATGTGTACCTTTCCTTCCTTCTCTTCTTATAAAGTGTTGAAATGATGCATTATATCATCTGCATTGGTAGTCAAGTGGTTAACGCGCTAGTCTGGTAATCCAGGTAGCGGAAGCATCCGTTGGTTCGAATCCCACCCAGTGCATGAAATTTTCCTCAATAATTTGAGTATGTGACCACATAATAATTTGACTCTGAGGGTTAGGTGGCAGAAAATGCTTTAAGCATTAACGTCTCCTGATGATTACCTTCTGAAATGTCTCTAAGACAGGAACAACATGCCAGTACAGTGGTCAAAACTAAACTGATCTTTTATTTCCACAAACTACACTGGCCGCTCTCTCATCTTTCAAATCATCAAACCCTACTATACATATTACAAATATTACATTATTCCTTCCTTTTCTTTTTTCTTTTTCTTTGCTTTTGAACAGGTAACCAATCTTCATCTTTCGGATCTTCATAACTCTCTGATGATTCGGCGCTTTGCCAATCTCTTAGGTCTTCGCAATTTTCTTCTTTTTGTACAGCCTCATCAATATTTTTACTATCGTTGTTTAGATCGCTTGCATCATCTTCTGGTACTCTTTCACCAGCATCATCTTCTGATACTCTTTCATCAGCATCATCTTCTGGTAATTTTTCATCAGCATCAGCTTCTGGTGGTATTCTTACATCAGCGTCATTAATAGTATTATTCTCTTCATACTGTTTGTTTTTCATTTTGTGTTGAAAATCTCTGTCAAAAACCACAGGGTCCACATTGTATGTTGACTCTACTGATGGGAGTTTGTCTCGGAATTCTCTCGCAAACATGAGAAAAGCTGGCGTCTTTCCTGTAACAGAGTGAGGTGTAGAATTATAATTGAAGATAAATGTTCTCAAAGCATTGTCCAGGTCTTCGTTATTCAGCTGGGCTATCTTCAATCTTTTCAAGATGGTCCCGTTTTGACGCTCAACTTCTCCATTAGCTTGAGGCCATTCTGGAGTGTTCAGATGCTGTACAATGTTATTTCCAATGCAGAAATCTCTGAGTTCACTTCTGATGAACTGTGGACCATTATCAGATATTAAAACTTTTGGTAGACCAAATAAGGAGAAAATTTTCCACAGTGTATTAATGGTTTCCTTTGCTGTAATAGAAGTTAGAAATTCGCATAAATAATATCTACTGTAATGATCTATAACCACGAGAACATAAGTACCATTAGGGAGTGGACCGAGGAAATCAACAGCAATAGTACTCCATGGTGATTCAGGCATGCGAACAATTTTCATGGGCTCAGGGGAGCTAGGGTTTCCTGCCACCTGACATTCATGACAAGACTTACAATAACTCTCGCAGTCTTTTTCCATATTATGCCACCACACTTTGGTTCTCAACTTTTGCTTCATCTTCACAATTCCAGGATGTCCTTCGTGAGCTAGGGATAGCGTGTGCTTCCTGAGTGATGGAGGAATGAAAATGCTAGTACCTCTTAATATCACGTCATCCATTATACACAGCTCTGTCTTGATTAATTCAAATTTCCTGAACTCTACAGGCCATCTGTCACATTGTATGGCTTGTTTCAGTGAAGACATCCTCGGGTCTCGCTGTGAATGTTCTCGAATTTCTTCTAGACTCATTGCCTTAGGAGTGGTTTTCAAGGATAAAGGTGAGGGTTGTGACTTACCTTCAACTGAATTAGTTGGTATGCCTATTTTCATAATGCCAAGTTTTTTCGCCGTCTCACCACTCAATAAGGGCACACCATTGCCTTGACAGATGAAGAATTTCACATTTTTAAGGTTTGTCCCATTTGAAATGGAAACGTCACACTCTAGTTTACCTATGATGGGTAAAGGTGTATCACTGCCATAGGCAAATAGCTTCTTTCTTGTATCTTCATAAAACAGAGAAGGATTCTTGCGTTTAAGGTAACGCCACGAATCAAAATCCAAAATATTGACAGAAGCCCCACTGTCAACTAGAAATTTTATATTGACTTGGCCTTTCAAAGTTATGTTCATCATCTCAGATTATCACAGTGAATACAGAGAAAGTGTTTTCATCTTGAGAGCTATATGATTCAAGTTCTACTTGTCTAACTTGCTTTTGATATCCATACCGTTTCGAATTGGTTTCATTTTTACAACATCTTGAATAGTGTCCTACAATACCACATTTTAAACATCTTGCTTCTTGAGCAGGACAGGATTTGTCTGACTTCCAATGAGTAGATAACCCATATTTTGAGCAGTATTTGCCTTTATCATTCGACGTCATGGTATGCATTTCTTTTACTTTAGAAATCATATAATTAGGGTCAAGTTTGCCTTCTATTGCACGCGCGTGATTCTCTGATTGTTCAAGTGTCCTAGCTACCTCCAGCAGTTTCTCAATTGTCAGCTTGTCACCTTCCTTCAACAGCAACCGCCGCAACTCAGACGATGTAGACTTCTCAATCACATGATCGATTATCATTTCATTCTCACCATAGTGTTCTGAATCACAATTCTTCACTTGAGTCTTAAGTCTCATGACAAACTGTGAAGTTGACTCTCCATCGTTTTGATTCATCTTTCTAAAAACATTTCTCTCGTACGTGTAACTTTTCTTTTCATTGAATATTTCATTCAGCTTCTCGGAACAATACTTGTATGGATCTTTCTCTTCTTCTTCTTCATTGACATTTAGTGCAAACCAAATGTTTTGTAAATCTTCACCACCCAAGTGCAATAATTGCGCTTGTTTTCTCTTCGAATCTTTGATATTTTCCGCAGTGAAAAACAATTCGATGGATCTAATCCATCTGGTCCATCTTTGAGCAATTGAGCTCTCATCACCACCACACACAAAAGGTTTTATGTTACAAATGACACTTGACATTTTTTTTTTTTTTTTTTTTTTTTTTTTTTTTTTTTTTTTTATAAAGAAGAGGGGGAAATCTTCAAAAAGACGAACACTATGCTGCTACATGCAGCAGCCTAGTGAACAGTGTGGGACTTGTGCTGGCGACGGTGCACACTTAACCACTAAAACCTTCCTCTCCCTCTAAGACATCTGCATTCGGAACCGTTGAAGAAACATTACTTCAAATGCAGATGCTTAGGTGGGCTTCACGTTCTGGCCCGTCTATCGTCTTGTGCCTTGATTCTCAGGATTTTGCGGATGAATTCTTCTATGATATTCCATTGAACTTCGTTTCTCAGCATTTCTTCTACTGTATTTTCAGGAGTAATTTGTTTTCCTAATTTTCCGAAACAAGCCTCTCTTTCTTGGTTGAAACGGTCGCAGTTATATACTGTGTGCTCCGGGTTGTCTTCGGGCCAGTTGCAGTAAGCACATTTTGAACTCGGTACTTTTTTTATTTTAAATTGAAATTTTCTAAAATGCCCGTGTCCGGTTAAAAATTGGCAAAGTTCGTACGAAATATTTCCATGCTTTCTATTTATCCATTGATTCATTCCTGTTTTATTTATTAACCTTTTCGTCCATTTTCCTTTTGTATTTTCTGCATCCCATTTACTTTCCCATCTCTCTATCATCTCATTTTTTAATTCTTCGATCATATTATCTCTTTCCTCTTTATTTTCTTCTTGCTTATAAATCTCGTAGAGCCGTCTTTTCTCTTCCACCATAAGTTCTATGGGGAGTGACCCTGATATAATCTGAAGTGCTGGTGTTGCCGCCGTTCTATATGCTCTGCAGAGCCTCAACATAATTTTTCTTTGGACTCTCTCGAGAAGGTTAATATATTTCTTCCATTTTACTACTTTCCCCCATGCAGGTGCTCCGTATAATAAGGTGGAGTAAATAACGGAGGCCAGAATTTTTCTCTTTGGGTTGTCCGGACCTTTTAGATTTGGCATTATTCTGCTGAGCATTCCGCAGATCCTTTCCGATTTTGACACGACGTATTTAACGTGTTCACCCATCCTTAGGTTCTCGTCTAGCATCACACCGAGGTACTTTACGCATTTTTTTGACTTAATGTCCATGTCATTTACTCGGATTGTGATCTCGCGGCACTTCTTTTTGCTCACTAGTAGAACTACCTCAGTTTTTTGGGGAGCGATTTCTAACTGAGCGTTCCTCATCCACTCTATGATCTTTGCCATTGCATAATTTGTTTCTTGTTGTATCTCTTCTTGTGTTTTCCCCTTTGTTATGATCACAAGATCGTCTGCATATGCCAGAACTTTAGAGTTTGAAGGTAGCTCGATTCTAAGGACGGGGTCATAATAAATGTTCCACAGTGTCGGCCCGGTTACGGAACCTTGTGCGGCGCCGCAGGACAATTCAAGTTCGGTTTTTTCGTCTATTTGAAGTCTCCTATCTTCAAAATAGCTGCACAATATCCTGGTGAGGTAATTTGATATATTTTTCCGCTTTATTTCATGCATTATTCCTCTCCAGGGCATTGAACTGAAAGCGTTTTTTATGTCAACCATGGTCATTGCACAAAGCATTTTCTCTTTTTTAGCATCCTCTGCCATTTTTAAAACCTCTTTTATAGCATCTAGGGTTGATCTTCCCGCCCGGAACCCGTATTGTTTATCGGATAAATCGCCCTTTTCTTCCATTTCTTTCAAAAGTCTGTTTTTAATGAGATGTTCCATCACTTTTCCTAATATATTTAAGAGGCAAATTGGTCTATACGACATATTTCCCTGATTATCCTTTTTCCCTTTTTCTAAGAGGACCAGTTTTGCCAACTTCCAGCTTTTAGGGAAAACACCCGAGACCAGGACCTGGTTAAACATGTCTAAGCAATATTGTGGAGTAATTTCGAAAAAAGCTTTGGCCATCTCCGAGCTTATACCATCTGGACCGGGTGATTTCTTGTTCCTTAATTTGTGGAATGCCTCTACGGTTTCTTCCATTGTGAAGCGTTGAATATCTTCTTCGACGTCTATCACTTCCCAATTTATTTTTTCATGTCGTGGAAATAGTTTTTTCCGCTTCCATGATTTTTTCTTCCGTTTTCAGGGGGGGATTTGTATTTAATTTAAATTTTTTGCACACGATTTTGTACGCATTTCCCCAAATATTTTTGTTTAGATCGTTGCACAAGTTTTCCCAAGCATTTTGTTTCGATGAGTTAATTGCGACCCGCAGCTTCTCTTTCGAAACATAGTATTGTTTTTTTAAAGCTCTCTTTTCTTCTTCGGTAATGTTCGTCTTTCCGTTTTTTCTCACCATTTTCCTTTTTTCCATGTGACACTGTTTTCGTAGTGCTGCTATATCTTGGTTCCACCAGTATACTGGCTTCTTTTGGGATCCGTCTCCTCTCGGCGAAAATACTTTTTTACAGGCTTCCTGTAGCTTTTCCGAACATACTTCAGGTACAGTCGGTTGGTCTTTGAGATATTCTTCTATGACTTTCTGGAACTCATGTTTCTTTCCTTCACTATATTTCCATTTTATTTTATTTTTATTCGTCTCCGTATTTTGAATTTCACCTGTCTCTATTTCATAATAAATATTCTGGTGGTCGCTTAGATTCTCTTCGTCGGATACTCGCCAGTTTTATGACACGCCGAAAAAGAGATTTTGAACAAAAAGTTATGTCTATTACCGATGAACTGCTTCCTCGTATAAAGGTTGGTGTGCTGCCTTGATTTAGTATTTCCAGGTTGTTTTCTGCCAACCACTCTCCTAAAGTAGTTCCTCTGGGATCCTCCATAGCTGAACCCCATTCTGGCGATTTAGAGTTGAAGTCTCCTCCCAGTAATATTTTACTGCAGGTTGAGCTTTGAATACTACTTTTGAGGTCTTCCAGATAATGTACAAAAGCCCGGTGTGTGACATTGGGGGAAATATAACAACTGAATATTTGGTAACCATTTATTACAACCCATACAAATCCATTGCTCCGCCCGAAGGCGTCAACTTTGAGATTTTTATTTGTTATTTGTATAACTGCGTCCAACTTTCCATCGTTATAAAATCCTTGATTATTTTTTATATATTTTTTGTTGGGTTCACTAATAAGCAGAACACTCAAGTTTTCATCCTGTGCAGTTTTATTTGCCAGTTCGTGGGAGGGAACTGATCGATGAGCATTTAATTGTAAAAACTTGATCATGTTGTTTCTGTGTGTTCTTCTTCTAGCGACACGTCCATTATTTCAATATCTTGCTTATTACCATCTTCTTGTTCTCTATTTTCTTCTAAATTTACATTTTCATTTGTTGATTCTCCTGTTACCGTTTCCTTCATTTTATTCATTAGGTTCTTAAAAGAAGGGCACTTAAATGTGTCGCATCTGTGTCCTTCAGTTTCGCAGGTAGAACAAAAGCTCACGTTGCTACATTCTCTTGAGATGTGTCCGGTTTGCGCACAATTTAGGCATTTTTTGTCGCCTCTTGGTTCCTTGCATATTGCTGAGTGGTGTCCTATTTTCAGGCAGTTGTAACACCTGATGACGTCTGTTCGAGGCTTAACTCTGCAACGGGTCCAACCTATTTTTATATCTCCTATTTTCAGGAGATTCTCGGCTGCCCTCGTGGGCATTGTTACTGTGGCCACTTGTGTTCCTGCCCTAGTAGTTCGAACGTGTCTGACAGTGGTTTCGAACTCTCGTATCTCCTTTCTGATACACTCTTCAATTTCCCTCCCGTTCATTGAGGCATCAATGTCCATGATTACTACCGTTGAGCTGTTTCCCGTGATTCTTGTTTCGACTCCTTGTATTCGAGTGGCTATTTCCTTATGTAAGCGGCTCGCTTGACCTTGCTCAGTTTCGATAACTACATGGTTTTGTTTTGTCCTTTTTATGGATCTGACTCCTACACCCATCTCGTCGGGTCTTATAACTGATCTTATACTTCTTAGAGTGTCAGCGTAGGTGGAGATGTTTGTTTTTATTATGACAGCCTCTGGTTTTCGATCCCTCTTATCCAGTGTAATTTCTTTATGTTTAAATTCCGTATTTCTGGGTATATAGAAGTCAATATGGGTGTTGTTATCATCATGGAAGAAAATTTCCAGTGTTTTGCGCACGATAGTTCTTGTTTCTGGCAGACTCACAGCTACTGTCACTTTTTCCCCTTTCAGCAGATTCTCATCCTTAAGCTTTGTTAATAAACTCCTAATATCTTTTTCGCCTCTAGTTTCGACCAAGTGAACTCTTCTCGTATTTGTGTGTGTTTTAGTTTTCACTGTGCTCTCTAGGTATTGAAGTCTTTCTTCCGCGGGTTCTGTCCCTGTTTCATTATTTGCTACTAAAAATTCTTCCATTTCTGGGTATCTGATCTTTACCATGTTCAGGAGAGGAGTATCTTCATCTTTTTTGTTAATTATAACAACGAGATCGCCTTCGCGTGTCGACCATGGGTTTCCTATTGTTTCCTTGATTTTCTCAAAAGTAGCCTCTGGCCAATCTTTATCAATAAAAGCTACATAATTTTCCTCTGGATATGTTATCGCTTCTCTAAGTTTCGATCGAATTTCTTTCCTCTCCTCTTCTTCCTGCTCTAGTTCTGTAGCGCATCTATCGCAAAAATATCTCATACGGGGGGGTAAGTTTTCTCCTATATCTGTTATAATCGTCTTGTTTGCAGCAGGTGCCTGGAGAATATCCAGCACGGTGTTTTCTAGCAACTGTGTATTCATATCCTGGAGAGTTTGTGTTCTCTCCTTGATATCCTTCCTTATTTTTGGGGAGTCACTAATATCCTTAGAAAGGTCTACAATAAGAGCACTCAGCTTCTGAATCGCCTGTACCAACTCAACTCTGGCATCCTCCGCCATGAGTACCTGACTTGACACAGGTGAGCCATCAACACCGAATTTCCTTTTCTTAAACGCATTTCCTCCATCAAATTGGTTCCTATTTCCGTTGGAATTTTCCGTATTCTCGCCTTCCGCCATACCTTCAAGCTATAGCTGGGAGAGTGAGAATCGGGGTAGAAGAAAACATTTAAAAACACGAAAAATAATTTAGAAATAAATAAAATTTATTTAGGACGCCTCTTTTAAGGGTAAAACCTCTTTTTTGGTTCAGTACTCTTTTTGGGCGGTTTGGCCTCTTTTTGGGATTTAACCTCTTTTAGCACGCAAAAATAAATAAATTAAAATCTTTTATTTTTGGGCAGCGTATATTAGTGAAAAGAAAGAATAAACTAATATTATTGGTGATATTATATCACTGTCTAAACCAAAAATACTTATGACAGCAACCACTGCACCGGAAATCGCCCGGCAGCTCCTCCGCTTACTCTCAGGGATCTCTCGGGTCAGTGACAGCTCTCACGGTTTAGAATTTCCCCTTGCACTGGTTTCCCGTAAGGGTAAAACACGGCAGTAACACACACACACACTTTAAAGAGCACTAACGTTCTTGTGTTATACCAAGACGTAAAAATAAATAAACAAAATTTAAACGTTCTTGGATATTGTTAAAATAAACAAGACGTAAGCACGGAGAATAATTAAACGTTGTAAAAAAAAAAAAAAAAAAACGTTCTTGTATCAGACGTAAGAAGGTAAAAACATATTTTAACGTTCTTTATTAGACGTAATTTTTACGCGTGAAACGTATTTATTTCGATAGAGTTCCCAGCGTTTGAGAACAGCTTGTAACCAAGCTAGACAGACTGGCGCTCCTCTATCGCTTTGAGAACCGCTCGTTTATCAAGCTAGATCTACTGGCACCTACTCCCGATGAAACTCTTATCTCGGGTCAGAGGTGAGGTGGGGTCACTGAGGTGAATTCACTGAGACACGATAACTTTAGTATTTAATTATTAAAATAATTGCACTTTTAATTTTAAGATAGAACTTTTAATGATTAACTTTAATTGTACTTTTTAACACTGTTATGAATAACAAAATTCACAGAATATACTTATATAAATCAAATTCAAATCACTTTAAGGGAACTATTTTAAAATGACATTTCAAAATCAAACGGACACGGAACATATTGACACATGACCTGCTCGGTTCAAAGCCAAGCTAACACTTGACATAATCAAACTTTACTCGTCGCCAATGAAATGTCTCTAAGACAGGAACAACATGCCAGTACAGTGGTCAAAACTAAACTGATCTTTTATTTCCACAAACTACACTGGCCGCTCTCTCATCTTTCAAATCATCAAACCCTACTATACATATTACAAATATTACACCTTCCACGAAAGAGTATTATTATTATAAGTCGGCTGCCTATAGTAATCAATCAAGCTACTGAGGTCTGTATGAGAATTGAAGTATACCTTTTCTTTAAATTCTTCTTGAATCAAATCAAATCAAATTACTTGCAAACCAGAATTACTTGCAAAGTGTTGAAATGATGCATTATATTTACTCAGACAATCCTAATTGTTTTCGTGTGAACTAAACCACACTAATTACCAGATTGAGGTCACGAGATCAGGTCTTGTGTATCCTAAATTCATCTTCAATGGAACGAGTACTGAAACTTTAGTTATCATAATCAGCAATAACAAACACATCATTTATAGCAACAGAAATATATACGAGTATATGAGCAAAGTGAGTATACAAGTTAAAACATCCGAATTTTATTTACTTAATTCTGGGATTTCTGGGGCCCTTGTTAATTATTAGCCTCCTTGCATAAACTTGAGGGAAATATCAATTTTGACGACCATCATCATCGTGATACTCAATGATGATGATGATGATCTAAAAAATACTATTTGGTCCAGCCCAGCCGTTTCGGAGAGCTGCGTTGATTATAAATGAAAGAATGTTATGGATTTCTTATTTCAAGATAAGATAACTTTAACATTGAAAACTTTATCATAACAATCATCTACAACAATAATATAACAACAGCAAAAATATAACAACAACATCAGTACAGTTTTCATCATCAGTAACAGTGCAGTCTTCATCAATGCACTTCTTGGTTATAAATTGAGTTTCAAATAGTCCACAATACTTCCTAGATCACAATATTGACAACTTTTAATGTGTTTTTGTTGTTGTACAGGGTGCGGCGCGGTTATGTCCCATTTTGAATCGCCCAGTGTGAAGCCGCACTTCTAATTAGACAAGTTCAAACAAAGTTAGAAGATGCACAAACTACTAATTTTTTCGATTCAATTTAGCTCAGTTGTCAAAATGATTTTAGCAAAGCAACAGAAAGCTTATTGCGTGGAGACTTATTTTTCGAAAAATGTTCCCAGGGCGTTTGATTTGTTTAAGAGGTGACCTTCCATGGCCAGCGCGATCCCCGGATTTAGCTCCCTGTGATTTCTTGTGGGGTTACCTCAAATCGAAAGTTTACAATGATCGTCCAAGAACACTTGAAGAGTTAAAACACAACATTCGCCGTGAAATAGGCCGTATACCTGTCGCAATGTTGGAAAAAGTAGAGCGAAACTTTAGAAATCGCCTTCAGCAGTGTATCGACAATGACGGTCGTCATTTGAATGGTGTACTCTTCAAAACTAGATAAAATCAAACCTTACATATTTCTAGATGATAATTCAACAACAAGCATCAGGTAAGACTGACAGCCTTTTTTTTTGATCGAATATTCAAAAGGGGACATAACCGCGCCGCACCCTGTAGTAACCAGCTTGGCTACAGCTAGAGGGAGAGATGGTCTCCAGCCAACTTTACTTGAAAGTTGGCTCGTCCTGAAGCACATAAATTTCTATGTACCATCATGATTCATGAGAACTTGGGCTTTTTCTTCATAAGCCATTAAACCCTTGAAAACTGCAAGCTAGCCTGGCTTGTTAGGTTCTGCTAGTCTATTCTATGCTTATAGTCCGCTAGAGTAGTCTAGAGAGACAGTTAAATGTTAATGTTCATGTTGAGTTGTATGTCATCCATGCCCTTTGGTGTTGTCGTTAATGCTACAAGTATCCTTATTGTTGTTTTTTATGTTTTTGTCTTTAATTGTTGCTGTTTACTTCTTATTGCTGGTTTGAGTAAAAGTATTTATTCATAAATCTTTGGAATTTGTCGGAAATATGTTTTCCTCCTCATCAGAGTTATCCTTGGATTCCTTGGCTATTGTGCATATTGGACATAATGCTAATTGTATAAGTAGTAGGTATAGCTAGTATTTTTGTTTGTCTTTTGAACTCGACGTAATTTCATGTTTTCAACCATGTACGTCTTGTTAGTCCAACTGTTATGAGTGTTGTAAGCTTTGAAATGTACAAGAAATGTTCAAGAAAACAACATGGTGTTCAAACATCAAGGTCAATTGATGGTTATGGCTTGGTACTTTGGTAGGTAAGGTTTTTCCTGCCACATTCTACAGGGTCTCCTCCGAACAATGATTCTGGAATGAAGACCGGCTTCTGTCAGATCACCAAGGCTAAGCAACATCCAGCATGGTGAACCACCCAGTACGGTGCACTATGTTAATATAATACCAGGTATTGCCACATGGCAGATCTGATCTTGAACTTCATGCCACCCATATTTATAATCGATTACTAGCTAACTGTATTTTATATATGCATATTCGAATATTTAATTATCGAATATAGCCAGCGTCGATGGCGCGTTGAATGCACCGGTTCGCGTAGAATCACCGAAGCTAAGCAAAGTCCAGCGAGTTGATGACTACGTGATGCTGGCATTCCGGCCCATCTCAGGCTGGGTGAGATTAATGTGGGTAGCAGGTTTATGAATTTCCTGCGAACGGAAGGTAACGCTCCCGTCGTGATATTACAATATTATACGTCTTACACATTTTTATTTATTTATTTAAATTAAAAATAAATAATCCTATTTTTTGATCTGACCCTCTGTTCTATTTGGGCGTAAACTCTATTATTATTTTAATTATTATTTCGCAAATATGTTTGCTGTTTTCTCGTGTTGATGTAATTGTCTGTTATAAATGCTATAATACTTGGGTATAAATGGTATAATACGCTTTGGTAGGTACCTATGGTACTCTGCTGTAATGTTCGTGGTCACTTGTTGTGCTAGAATTACAAGATAATAACTGTAAATCTCAGTAATAATTTGTACCCAAGTCTCCGTGTACTAATTGTTACCCAATACCGTGCTATTAAAGCTGTGCGCACCGGGTTCTTGAATAATTCATGTAAATTGTAACCGGTGGAATGGGTGTCTACTAGACTGGTTTTAAAAAATCAATATCGGAATTTTTACAACGCTCAGGCAGAAATGAGTTCGGCTTTTGCAGAAATTGAGATAGACAAAATTTCAAGGCAATCAAAGTACGTTAACAGGACCCGCTCTGGCCTCAAAGTTTGGAAATTTGCCAAATTTTCGAGGTTGAGCTGACATTTTTGGCCATAACTCGAGAACGAAAAATCATACAAGCTTTAAAGATATATCAAATGAAAGACCATGTTGTTGGCTTTACTTTGTTGTATAATACTAGTTCCCGAAATCTTAATGGTTACTGACTAAATTAAGAATGTGTAGTCGAAAACGGGCCAGGTACCCAAAGTAGAGCATCTAAGGTATGATAGGATAATAGGTGAAAATACTTATGATTTATAAAACATATACATGAAAATGTTAGAAAATTAGTTTTTTATGATTTTTTGACACATTATGAAGCTATAAATACCCGTTTTTACCTACTTGATAGTTCCTGACAGGTTAAGGCATGGCCAAAAAACAAAATAATAATGCAAACATATTACGTCAAAGTTATTCTCATTTTTTTATTGTAGAACTACAAATATCTAAAATTAAAAGTACAAATAGGTAACATTTCTTAAAAAAAATACAAACTAAGCAGTAAAACTTAACTTAGTTAGTTGGGAGAGGGGTAGAGAGGGAACTTTTTGAAGAATCAGGATAGAGTCTTCTACATTTACTCAGAACTTGTGGGACTAACTGTTTCTGACATTCCTCTCTAGTTAGTAAGTCGCTGAAGTCACTCCTCAACTTAACGCCTCTCTTGGCTGTGTCGTTTACAACTTTAAGGGATTGTACAATTTTCAGTCCTTTCTGATACTGAGGCTCACCATGCCAAATTTATTGGTCTACCCTCAAAAAGTCAGTTTTTATGACAAATCGAATAAAGAAAAGAAAAGTTGCGTGAGTAATGAACTCTTTAAGGCCCCCTCTCACATAAGCTGGTATGTCTTTTATTCGTACTGTAATGTTGACATTTTTTGAACTGAAAAGCTTTGCCGCCATTCCAGACTTTTCATCATGTGACAAAGTTGGATCGAAAAATCCCAAGCCAACAATTTCGGCATTCAAGTACCACAGGTGATAGACAACTTTATTTAGTGCTTTCTCTGAACTATGTGTTTTGATACGACAGCATCAAACACAGGTGTAGAGTAAAAGGACCCTGCACATTATTAGAAAAATGTTAGAGCGGGACTTGCTCTCCTTAGCATATCGGTACAACATTCTAGAAGTTGTCTTTAGAAGCGTCTTTGACTGTAAAGTGGGTAGTAGAACTGAACCTCATCCAGATAATTTATATAAGAGCGCGAGTAGCTCAGTGGTTAAGCACCGCTTGCCATGTGGAAGGTCCTGGGTTCGATCCTCCGTGCCGACAAAAATTTGTATTCTTAATTTGTTTACAATTGTTTGTAAGGGATACCTTCCAGTGCGCTCGTGTTGACCAAGCATCTAAATGGGAAGTATTGGCTCACTTCTTGCCCATCAGAGGGGAGGCATACTACGGGATGGGCAGGTTACAACACAGAACACAAGCGTCTACAGTAGCTCCTGTTTCTTGGCTATAACCTGTGGTACTTGAATGCCGAAACTGTTGGCTTGGGATTTTTCGATCCAACTTTGTCACATGATGAAAAGTCTGGAATAGCTGCAAAGCTTTTCAGTTCTTCTGATGATACAGAGGGGACAAAAAATGTCAACATTACAGTACGAATAAAAGACATACCAGCTTATGTGAGAGGGGGCCTTAAAGAGTTCATTACTCACGAAACATTTCTTTTCTTCAGTCGATTTGTCATAAAAACTGACTTTTTGAGGGTAGACCCCTAAATTTGGCATGGTGAGCCTCAGTATCAGAAAGAACTTAAAATTGTACAACCCCTAAAGTTGTAAACGACACAGCCAAGAGAGGCGTTAAGTTGAGGAGCAACTTACTAACAAGAGAGGAATGTCAGAAACAGTTTGTCCCACAAGTTGTGAGTAAATGTAGAAGACTCTATCCTGATTCTTCAAAAAGTTCCCTCTCTACCCCTCTCCCAACTAACTAAGTTAAGTTTTACTGCTTAGTTTGTATTTTTTTTACGAAATGTTACCTATTTGTACTTTTAATTTTAGATATTTGTAGTTCTACAATAAAAAAATGAGAATAACTTTGACGTAATATGTTTGCATTATTATTTTGTTTTTTGGCCATGCCTTAACCTGTCAGGAACTATCAAGTAGGTAAAAACGGGTATTTATAGCTTCATAATGTGTCAAAAAATCATAAAAAACTAATTTTCTAACATTTTCATGTATATGTTTTATAAATCATAAGTATTTTCACCTATTATCATATCATACCTTAGATGCTCTACTTTGGGTACCTGGCCCGTTTTCGACTACACATTCTTAATTTAGTCAGTAACCATTAAGATTTCGGGAACTAGTATTAACAACAAAGTAAAGCCAACAACATGGTCTTTCATTTGATATATCTTTAAAGCTTGTATGATTTTTCGTTCTCGAGTTATGGCCAAAAATGTCAGCTCAACCTCGAAAATTTGGCAAATTTCCAAACTTTGAGGCCAGAGCGGGTCCTGTTAACGTACTTTGATTGCCTTGAAATTTTGTCTATCTCAATTTCTGCAAAAGCCGAGCTCATTTCTGCCTGAGCGTTGTAAAAATTCTGACATTTTTTTCTTACCTCTATGAGATAAAACCAGTCTAGTGTCTACTACTGTGGCATGCTCTACGTGTGGTGAATAGTTTTGATTTGAGCTACCGAGTTTTATGATTGCTAGCTTTGAACTTAATGCACTTGGAAAGAAAAAACAACAACTCAATACTAGGTACCGTTTTTTTAATATTAGAATTTTAACAAAAGTAAAAATGGATATTAATAATAATTGTTGGTTCCTCCCTCATCATATAATCGCACCTGGAAATAATCCCGTGCCTGGCTAACGGGAACCAACTTACAAAAGTTTGGTTCTCCTGATAACAGATCGGATCCCTCCTCGAAGGCACGGGACCGTCAGAATCTTCCCGAATCTCAAGTGAGAGTGTGCACAATTTTTACTTTCTTTCTTTCAACGTGTGGCTTTCCATTTCCCAAGGAAAACCAGCGGCCCTCTCGTGCTACCGACCCCATCAATAATAATACTCTTTAGTGGAAGGTAACCACCAGGCGAGGTTAATGCTTAAAACATTTTCTACCACCATATCTGTGTCTGGACTGGTGGAAAATACTTGAATGCTTGAATAATAATAAGCATTTTCCACCCATTTCCGGCCCAAAACGTTGTACGGCAATACCTCAGGATTAGGAAAAATAAAAATGAATGGCAGCAACAAAAAATGCAGCCATTAACTAACCCTCAGTAAATTTAGTCATTAGACACGGGGTCCAAATACATATGTATGTGTATTGATATAAGGAGGGCTGTCGACTGCGAAAGCTGTTTGTCACTACGACCTTAGATAGATCTTTTGTGACATATATTTATGTGTATTGTGTAGGTACGACATAATATTTTGTATCATAAATTCCAGAAATTTTGTATGGCGATAGCGTATGTTCATTTTCAATGGTCTTGGGAAGCCATGATTTAGTTATTATACACCGGGTCTAAATATGTATGATTGTATGCTTAGGTGCATCATAATATTTTATATCTTAAATTCCAGAAATTTCGTATGACGATAGCGCGTGTGCATTTTCAATGTTCTTGGGAAGCCATGAACTTGTCCGGATACGTTTGCCATTTTTTCTTTCTTATGGCCAGTGATTAAAAAATATTCATTACCGTGGCCAGTCAACACGAACATAAGAAATACCGACTAGCTAATTACCTATCTATTATTACAGGAGTAGCCATGTTATTATAAGCTCAAGATAGGCTGCAGCAATTAGGTGCAATAAGTTGCTTGCATTTCCTGCAGCTAATGGATTTCGGCTCACCAATTCATGTTGTCTCCGTGCTTGACGTTATTTAACTTCAGTGATTCGATGGGAACTGGTTTGAAAAAATTATTTCACCAAAATGAGGACAAGGAATGTGGCCTCTTATCAATTAGTAGTCATTATTCCAGGAATTTTCGAATCACATTATAAAGAGGCATCTCGAATTCTGATTTTGTACAAATTTCTAGAAGATTTATGAACATCTTTGAAGAATCTTATTATTATTATTGAAGAATCTTACTTACAGATAATCTTTTTTAAAGAAAGATTAATAGTAAGAATATAGCTGCTTGTCAAATTCTATGAATTTCAGGTGTATAATTAATAGCAAGATTTTTATCACGAATTGTCAAATTCTTCAATAAAAACTTTCTACCGTAAATCAACATTTTCTTTCATTCAACGTGATTCGAAATTCTTGGACTTCCAAAATTGAAATCTGAGCAGGATGAATAACAGTCCTAGAATTTAGGTTTGATGTTTGACATTGATTTTTTTTTTTTTTTTTTTTTTTTTTTTTTCAAGGCCTAGTCCTGATTAGAATCTTATTTCAGCGTTTTGAAAGTTATGAACGGTTCTCATCCAATCCTATCAGATTTAAAACAATTGATTTAATACACGGTTAATACACTCTACTGTGATTAAGATCGGAGGATAATTTACTGTATTACCTAGGTACTTAAAATTATTGATAAAAATACTTTCGGGTGTTTGGTTTATTGACCCATAAGACATTGGAGTATAATATGGAGTTATTTATAAAACAAATGGTGTACATTACATTATTTCTGGGGGTATTTCCTATAAGAACATCGGTCTAAGTCTAAGGGGACACCTTGTCTTATGCCGGAAATAGAAATACTCGTCTTCTTCTTTACTTACCTACATAATGTTTAGAAAATATTTCTTCATTGACTCAGGTATAATAGCAAAAATTTTAGGTGTTCTAAAAATAATACTCGGGTTGTTAAAATCATTAAAATTCTTAGTATACTAACTAGTCAAATGCTATTTGACATCTTAGAATGAAGAGATTAGGAATGAACACTTCAGGCTGTTTATTCGGTACGTATTAAAATATCATGTTTCAGTATTTGAAGTCTGTCCCGGTAGCTCAGTGGTAAAGGCGACACACTGTGAATCCAGAGATTCCAGAGGTCGCGGGTTCGAAACCCAGCCGGGACATGACAAGTTATCCTCCCATTTGGGATTTTTACCACATAATTATGAGTCTTGAGCTTACTGTTAGAATAATTTGGCTTAATAGTCCTAATTGGGCATTATAAATAAGGCGATATTATTATTATCATCATTATTATTTTAGTTATTCAAGTACATTTAAATATCTTGACTATTAAAGGTGATACTTAACCACTGAGTGTATTAATGTAATGTATGTATTTATCAGGATTATCGAGTTACATACATGCACTGACATGTGAATACTGAATATATCTACATATTATTAGTATCTGTCCAACAGCTCATGAATCCTGTTACTCTAATACAGGTTTACTATTATCTATCTACCTATTTAAAAAATATTTAAGGTAACAACAGTTAGTACCAATTCATAACCACTTATAAGCTCAAAATAGCTGTCTATGTTTTGACATCCACATGTTTTTTTCGAGTACCAAACATTGGTAATCGATGTGGTTTACGGTGCTGGACATGTAATATAAACAATCCATCGCATGGATTCTTTATTGTATGAAAAAAGCGTATGGATCTATGGTTCGTATCCCATCACCCAATGCTTGGAATTTTCCACGAATCATAAGTCTCAGCCTTGTAATTTAGCGGATTAACACAAATAATACACTGTATCTTTAATTTCATCGAAGGCTATCCTAGGATTATTATTATTTTCTTTCTCATTTGTGTTAATCACTTTCGTGATGTCACAACTACTCAAACTCGCTCTACTAAATCTACGCTGAAACCGAGACTTGAACCACCGACCTCCAGGTTACAAGTCCGCCGCCTTATCGATCAAGCTACTGAGGTCGGTGGCTTCTAGGATTAGAATAGAAATAAATAATCATAATCCAAATCCAAGATGGCACCTTTCTAATCCCTGATCCTATATTTATCCTAATACATGACACATTTCTACTTTCTAACTATAAATTCAAGATTAAGACCATCTAGATCCAATAATTTAATAATATTAGACAAAAAGTCTACCCGCTTATACAACAGCTAAAAATACCAAAGTGTTCCAGTAGACTCCGACCTGCCCTGGTTCCAGAAGTTTTGAAATCGGAGCATTTTTTTTTTTTTAATTAAAGGAACACATGGGTTTGATGTCACGCCCTTTGTCAATATTATTCTTGTCAATAAAGAGTTATTTTTATTATTATAACTCAAAGGGATTTTTATTTGACTACTTCTTTCCTCGCCCAAGACATGGACACATTGATTTCAACCCCTCCTCTTGATGAAGAGTGTTTGATTCCAGCACTTCTAACTTCCACATTTTACGGCTGAACGCCATTCCTAAAACTAACCTTAAAAAAAAAAAAGAGATGAGTGTTTCACAGCCTTTTTTATTTCGTAGCCATGAAACAGGAGCATGAAACATTAAATTGTAAATACTAACCTAATGCGAAATACACAATACATGTTTTTTTAAGACATGTTTGACAAGTGAAAAGACTTTTCAGTTTTATCTCGGTAGTATTATTATTATTATTTTAAAAAAAAATGAGTGTTTCACAGCCTTTTTTACTTCGTAGCCATGAAACAGGAGCTACATGTAGACGCTGGTGGTCTGTGTTGTAGCCTGCCCATCCCGTAGTGTGCCTCCTCCCCTCTGATGGGCGAGAAGTGACACAATACTTCACATTTAGGTGCTGGGTCAACACGAGCGCACCTTAAGGGCGCCAAATATTGTGTTATTGTCTTTTGGCCCGAGAAAGCTGTCTTTTGGCCCGTAGTTTTTTGGCAACTTTTGAAAACATGCACCAAAATATTCTGACATTTCTCTTCTATTTTGTTTCAGAGGGAGCAGTGTGCAGTCATGACACCTGAAAAACTTCTCGATAGGAGATAAAGTCTGAGGAAGCATCTCTTCACAAATTTTGGTAAGTATATGAATGAACAGATAACATTAATGCAACCCCACCCTTTACTTAGGACATATTATGTATTTATTTTATTTTTCTTCCTTTTTTTTCTCTTTTTACTTCTTCTCATAATGTATATCAATTTGCAACTATCAGTGTTGTATATTTATGTATTTATTAATAAAGTGTATAATAATAATGTATGGTACCATTGGTAATGCCACTCAAACAACTCAAAACTCACTTTACCAAATTTTATGGTTTTTATTTTTTGTTTTATCTGACAAATGGTCTTGACATAATTATGAATGACCCGTCAGAAAAAAAGTTGGAACTCGAACCACCGACCTCCAGGTTACAAGTCCGCCGCCTTATCGATCAAGCAACTGTGGTCTGTTCCTGCTAGTAGTCCCCCTTCACCAGCCTGACATGAAAGATGACTAAATATTTGTCCTCAATTCTGAAGGACAAGACGGGATATTCTACTTGTGCACTCGTGGTCAAGTGGTTAACGCGCTAGTCTGGTAATCCAGGTAGTGTAGGGATCCGTTGGTTCGAATCCCACCCAGTGCATGAATTTTTCCTCATTTATTTGAGTTTGTGACCACATAATAATAAGACTCTGAAGGTTATATGGTAGAAAATGATTTGAGCATTAAACTCGCCTGGTGGTTACCTTCCGCTATAGAGTATTTTTAATATTATTATAAAGATGACTAAATATTTGTCCTCAATTCTGAAGGACAAGACAGGACATTCTTCTTATCAATTCATCCTCATAATGAAATAAGTGAGAATAAGAAGAAGAAGGCCTAAAGATCTCTCACTAGCGCGCGGTTTAATAGGTATGACCTCAAAAAACACATCGCTGAAATGTATATTGGATTCTTCGGATGTATATAATGAAAATATAAACTAAGTATATAGTGGATATAATATAAAGTAAGTATATAGTGGATGTATAAATTAAGTACATAGTGGATATATACAAAGTAGAGGAATCTGTGTCTATTGAATTTACATAAGAATGTAGGTAGGTAGTTATATTTAGAGAAATTTATCTCTTTTCGTATATTTATAGAAATGTATAGTAGATGTTTATATACATATATGGGTTTAATGTGCCATCATAGGGTGGCGTCATCGTGAACGAAGGTAGCCAGACAGTGGAGGAATGACTCAGCACTTCTACCACTGTCTTTACAAGGAGGCTAATAATTGACAAGGGTCCCCAGAACCAAGCCAATGCTGGTCTACTCCCTGTTTATAGTCCCCCAGTCAGACTGCTGGTCTACTCCCTGTTTAAAGTCCCCAGCAAGACTGCTGGTGTACTCCCTGTTTAAAGTCCCCCAGCCAGACTGCTGGTCTACTCCCTGTTTATAGTCCCCCAGCCAGACTGCTGGTCTACTCCCTGTTTATAGTCCCCCAGCCAGACTGGTGGTCTACTCCCTGTTTATAGTCCCCCAGCCAGACTGCTGGTCTACTCCCTGTTTATAGTCCCCCAGCCAGACTGCTAGTCTATTCCCTGTTTATAGTCCCCCAGCCAGACTGCTAGTCTACTCCCTGTTTAAAGTCCCCCAGCTAGACTGTATATGTATAATAATATGTCTAATAACTTTACATCGAATGAGATGAAGGTCCTATTAGTCTATGACATCTATGTATAAGAATTGTGAATGATATCTGGACCCATATGTATCTTTATAAGAGAAACCTGGATAGAAGAGAAAAAATTCCAGTCCCTTGAATTCTCTTATATCCAAGTTCGACTAGACTTACATACATAATGTATTCAGTGATAGTGAAAGAATGTAGTATTGCACAAACTCATGCCAGAGAAAAGCACACAAAATATGACCAAGCTGCCGAAGATCTGCGAGCCTCATTTACACCGATGATTGTATCTTGCAATGGAGCATTAGGTGCTGAATACAACAGCTTCATTCAACACACAGCAAGAAAACTTAGTGAAAAATGGAAGAAAAGCTATTCACATGTGCTATGTTGGATCAAAGTGAAAATACAAATTTCGATAGTGAGAGCAGTATCCATGAGAGTGAGAGGAGCGAGACGGAGGATCAGAGGGATTGAATGTGAAGATGGTGCAGGAATGGGACGAGTAGAAGAATGATACATTAATGTTTAACTTTTGTATTTATAAAAAAGAATATAATAAAAATATTTAAAGTTTTGAAAAAAAAAAAAAAAAAAAAAATGGATAATATACATAATTATAAGATGCTCGGTGAATATATGAGCAATTGAGCATATGGGCACCTACATAGGTATGTATATAAATACATATGTATGTTATCTATAATACATATGATAACATACATAATTACATATGTATTTTATCTATGTATGCAGAGCGGTAGTCCAATAAACTCTCTTAAATAAATTTCAATACAAATACACATAAGATGTTGGTGAACGCATGCAAGAGAGGATATCTATCTATTAAATTCAATTAAATTAATATTCAGTTCACTTCTGCTCTTTCTCTCCAAAGCCTTGCTACGAATCAACAGGGTGTCTCCGACCTCATCAGTCAGACAAAATAGAGGAGTGAGATGTTGCACTAGATGTACAGGGCTCAACTAAAAAACAAAAATTTGAACAAATTTTATTATTTACAGTTTAAAAAAAAATATTATATTTTTGTTGTTAATTAATTTCGTGAAATCTCAACTAGGTACTCAAACTCGCTTTACTAAATCTACGCTGAAAACCGACCTTGAACCACCAGGATGAATTTGTATTATGAATAGCATTAAATTGTAAATTTTAAATACTAACACTCATCTTAGAAGCCAAAAAATGGCTTAAGATGGGTCCTCTGTAAAAAAAAATATGAAAAATGAAACAAATAATGATTTATTATTATTATTAACCTAATGCAAAATACACAAGACATGTTCGAATGGTCAAGTGAGAAAACTTTTCAGTCTTACCTCGGCAGTATTATGCACAAGGTGTATTCTATTCTAATATGTATAATTAAAACAATTTCTATAGCATGTATTTAATAATAAAACTCTTTAGTGGAAGGTAACCACCAGGCGAGGTTAATGCCCAAAGGCACTTTCTACCATTTTCTAACCCTCAGAGTCTTATTATTATGTGGTCACAAACTCAAATTAACGAGGAAAAATTCATGCACTGGCTGGGATTCGAACCAACGGATCCCTACGCTACCTGGATTACCAGACCAGCGCTTTAACCACTTGACTACCAGCGCGCATGTATTGTATTTGTAATACATATTCAAGGGGTGAATGTGTTCTTCGGAGACCGGATAAGGCGCCAATTTTCACTTTTTTGTCTAGAAATCTGACAAGAGTTTTCCGTTCTTCAATTGATCACGAGAACACAAACTCTGCGAGTCGGCGGAAACTAGCGATTAGTTTAAACAGACAATTAGTTTAAACAGACAATTAGTTTAAACGGACAATTAGCAGTCAGTTTCTCTGTTTCCGTTTCTCTGGATAATTTTTTTTTTAGGGGACTTTCTTTTTTATAGCAGGATTTTCTTTAACTCGTTGATTCTATTCTATTCTTTAGAAGAAGCTCTTTGAGCGAGCGTCGATGGTGATGTGTTGAATGCAACGGTTCTCGTAGGATCACCGAAGTTAAACAACGTCCAGCTAGGTGAAGACTTCGTGATGCTGGCATGTCGGCCCTACCCAGGCTGGGTGAGGTTAATGTGGGTAGCAGATTTGTGAGAAAGTAACTGGACTCGTGACCTGGAGGTCGGGGGTTCGAGTCCCAAGATCAGGAAAATTTAGTATCAGAGTTATTTTGTGTTATTTTGGTATTACGGTTGATTTATGAACACAAAATATGATTACTTTGGTCTACGAACTAGACCTTTGGCTCTAAGACTTGTTTTTTGTTTTTTATTTTACCAATTATAATAGGATAGATTTTTTTATTTACACTTTATTTTTTATACAGAACAATCAACAATGAATTAATAACAAAGAAAAAAAAAATATAGAACAAAATTATTTAGATTTATATTTACAATTGTCTTGTAAACCGGGGCAAACTTAATGCCCTTGGCATTCTCTGATATATATATGCCAATCCACAAATAATATTATTACTTCTCGTACTTTGTCCCATACTCAAATAGATGAAAATCCCCACCAAATGGATCTGATCCACAGATCACGGATCCATGCGCCACTAGGGATGAGAAAGCTACAGCACAGACCACAGGCGTCTACAGTAGCTCCTGTTTCATGGCTACGAAATAAAAAAGGCTGTGAAACACTCGTCTTTAAAAATAAAAATAAAAAATATCTGTCTAGTTCCGGTTTCATGACTACGAATTAAAAAAGTCTGTGAAACACTAATATATTTTTTATTTAAATAGGAAACAAAAAAAAACCGAAAATGTCTGTTTAGTTTCTGTTTCATGGCTACGAAATAAAAGAGTCTGTGAAACACTTTTCTTTTAAAAAAAAAAATCAAAAAAAAAAAAAAAAAAAATGTCTCTCAGAAAATATATTTCACGCAGAAACTTTCCTCACCCTGTAAGTCAATTGAAAGTAAAGTACAGGGCTTAGTAGAAAGTATAAATCAGGGCTTAGTAAGTAGAAAGTATAAATCCTCATCGAAAGCTTCAGGACGCGAAGGAGAAGGAAATTAAGAATCCGAGAGCGCTTCCTTCCGGAGGAGCAACACGTAGACAGCTTTCTATTAGGGGCACTTAGCTTTCTATTAGGGGCACTTAGCCGGGATTGCCTTCCACTTAGCACCGAATCTTGAAACAGGGTTAGATTTACTAATCAGAAATCAGTGATAAAGGCTTGTAGGTATTAATAAATCCTAGATATTTAATCCAATCGTGAGTTTGAGGACAGAGATTTCAATTTATTTAAGAGTACATAAAACAATAATATTAAAATTATACAGGGTGGCGCAGTGCGCATGACCACATTTGAAATTGTTACCATGCGTTTAATATTTGAGTTAAGATATTGAAATAAAAAGTATTTTGTAGAAAAAATGTGGAAGTTTATTTTACGTGAGTCCATTCTTGACGTATGAGAGATGATATCCGACAAATGACGTCTTTGTCGACTTACACATTTTTCGAGACGCTCCCTGAAGTTGTGCATCACGTTCACCGACATCTCCTCAGCAATCCGAGCGATTTCACGGCGGATAGAGTCCTTCAGGTCAGCAAGGGTACGAGGTTCGTCGACATAATCTTTGGCCTTTAGATATCCCCATACAAAAAAATCACACGGAGTGAGGTCGGGTGAGCGTGGCGGCCACAGCACGTCACCATTCCGGGAAATCACGCGACCGGTAAAAATTTGACGCACACGATCCATAGACACTCTTGTCCATGGATCGTGGATTCCTGAGGAGATGTTGGTGAACGTGATGCACAACTTTAGCGAGCGTCTCGAAGAATGTAAGTCGACAAGTACGTCATTTGTCGGATATCATCTCATACGTCAAGAATTGCCTCATGTAAAATAAACTTCCACATTTTTTCTACAAAATACTTTTTATTTCAATATCTTAACTCAAATATTAAACGCATGGCAACAATTTCAAATGTGGTCATGCGCACTGCGCCACCCTGTAGATTGTAGACAAACTATCCGGTTTTAGGTATATAGTTATAATAACAAATCCTAGATATTTAATCCTGTTTCATGATTAATATATCATTTTAGTTTTTTTTCAGGGGAAACGTCATCGTCACTTTCAACTGCATGGTCATTGGTCATATCACGACATGGGTTTTACCCTTCATTGGCTGGAAACTTACGAACCAGCTTTTAAATTACAAACCTTACCCAGCCTGATTGGGCCAAAACACAGCATCACGAGGGTTCAAATTTGAATGGTCACCCATCCAGCTTGGCTGGACGTTGCTTAACTTCATCGACAGAACGAGAACTGGTGTATTCAACGTGCCATCGTCTTGCGACGCTGACTTAACAAGCTCGCCGGGAGGCGAGCACTCGTCAAGTAGCGCCAGCCAACCGGCATATATTATAAATTATAAGAATATAAGCTAATAATACCAATCATTAAAGTCCTCGACAATGTTGGAGGTATCTTTCCCATTTAAAACGATCCTCGCCAGGTCGTTGGCGCGATGAATGCACCGGCTCTCGTAGGATCACCGAAGTTAAGCACCGTCCAGCGTGGTGAAGACTTCGTCATGCTGGCATTCCGGCGCAACCCAGGCTGGGTGAGGTTAATATGGGTAGCAGGTTTGTGAGTTTCCTGTAAATGGAGGGTAATATCCCGTCGTGATATGACCATGCAGTTAAAAGCGACTTTAAACCCAATAGTAAAAAAAAATTAAAAAATAATAATAATAAAGAAAAAGTCTCTGATTATCCACTTTCATTGTTTTCTTTCTCTCTATGAAAGCTTCATTATTTTTTCCTCACGTCATCAGTTTCTCCTTTCATTATTTTCTCTCGTGATATGGCTCTCACTTCACTTCTACCCTTT
>CM044963.1:3210622-3239288 GCA_024516035.1 Bactericera cockerelli | reverse complement strand
AGTTTATCATAAATCTATTACTACCTACTCGTTACATAGAGATAGAATAAGGGTATGTATAGTAACGTATACACTGTGCTATCAACCTAACTGTTGTGGAAACAGCTCTTGATGTTGCTAAAAAGGACAAAAGTGATCTTGTTGTTCTGTTTGTAGACATAAATCAGGCGTACAATAATGTTGGACATGATCAAATTAAAAAGTCCCTTGATAGAACAAATACACCTAATATGTTGAAGAACATGATACTTGACTGTCAAATACGAAATTTTACCAAAATCCATGTTGGAAGAAATTGTTCTAAGAATTTAGAGTTGAAGAGAGGTTTGATGCAAGGTGCCCCTCTATCTCCTATTCTGTATAATCTTGCAACCAATCACATTGTAGAGGAAATAACAGAAGAAGGAATTGTCAATACCTATGGTGTCAAAATAACCGATTCTTATAAGACCTCAGCAATGGCATTCGCAGATGACTTGTGCATACTAGGCAATTCTTTAGAAGCAGCTGAGAGTATATTTGCAATTGTCAACAATAGACTTCATGAACTAGGAATGTGTCTTAATCCATCAAAAACTCAAGCTATAGTAATAAAAAAAGGTGTGCTTGTTTCATCTGATATTATTATTGGAGGAAAACAGATAAAAACAGCATCTCAAGAAAACCATGTAAAATATCTTGGAACTGCTCTCAAAGATAAAATTGTGCTTGAAAAAGAAAAAACTATTTCAGAATTGAATGAAAAGATTGAAAAAATTGTAAAAACTCCTTATCTTAAAGCAGACCAAAAAATTTTGGTGCTAAATACATACATTTGGCCTATTTTAACATTCAAACTTCAAAATACACCTGTTGATAGATGGAGTATTCCCTTTATTGAAGATTTTGATAAACTCGTCAGGTCTGCCACAAAACAAATATTGGAAATTCCACGAGATGTGCCTGATGCTATGATATACTCAAGTAAAAATATGAGAGGATTGCAAATGTTTAAGTTCTCTTGGGAAATAATAATTCAAAGAATTAATCTGTTCTTATCTTTGAAGAAACAGCCAGATGATGTCATCAACATGCTAAGAGACTTAGATAAGGAAATTCAAATATGTTTAAACACTTTGGATATCACTGACAGCATAGAAAATATTAGTTCAAGAAGCATTCGTGAGGAGTTGAGGAAAAAAGAATTTGAAAAATGGAAAGAGATGAAAGTGCGAGGTGTAGGGGTATGTCTGTACAAAGATGGAAAACAATATAACAAATGGCTCTCAACCCAAGAAGGCATTTCTAACAGTGAGATGACTGATCTATACAAAATGACGTCCAATACTGCTGCAGTCAGATCTCTTCCAGGTAGATCCCAGGATGGTGTCCAGTGTCGCCGATGCCCTGGCGTCGAGAATAAAACAAATGTTGAAACACTGGCACACGTTCTGGGAGCTTGCCCCTTTGGTCATTTACAGCGAGTAGCCCGTCACAACACTGTGAGAAGTCTTATTGCCAATGAATTGAAAAAGAACTTGGAAGTATACGAAGAAGTTAATGGGTTGGCAGAAGATGGTTCTATCCGACGCATCGACATTATTGCCATTGACAGAGGTATTAAGAAAGGATTTATAATAGACCCCACAATCCGTTTCGAATTTCACCAAGACCAGCCTGAGGAAGTAAATCAAGAGAAAAAAAATATTTACGAGCCAACCATTTCACACTACAAAATGAAGTATGGTTTAGAAAACATTGAAGTGATTGGATTAATGATAGGATCTCGAGGAACATTAACATCTGTTTTCATAAATTTTTGCAAAAGGTTTAACATCCCTCAAAAAGTCATGAAAATAATATTGCACCACACTATACGCTCCTCAATTGCAATTGTAAGATCTCACTTATATAGATGAAAAGAAAATCTCAACAATCAACATCAACACAATAAATATTATAGAAGAAGTCGAATTGAAAATGATTGGAAACTAGTCAAGAAATGTTTAATGTTTTAATTAGTATATTGTTTTAAAAAGTTTTATAAGGTATCCTTTGTCATATGGCAACCTGTTGATGTACAGGAAGGTTGAAATATATATATATATATATATTATACAGTATGTATATATTATTTCCTAGTTAATCTAAATCCTTAGTGGGGTGCCTGTGATGGGTAAATCAGGTAGCTCTTCTAACCCCAGGGCTTTTTATACACAAGATTATAACGTTCACGAGTTATAACCACACAACCACAGGTGTATTAGTCTTGGTACGAGACCAACATACAAATGAGACTGATACGTAGATGGATGTTAAAGATAAAAAATATTATTAAAAAAAAAACAAACAAACATTACAAAAACATAAACATTACCCATGCATACTAAACCTCTGTGGATACAATACCTAAAACAAATGAAAGTTTCAACCAAAGAGTAATAAAAGTTGAATATTGGTTGTAATATTATGTCCCGGTAGTTCAGTGGTAAAGGCGGCTTTCTGGGAATCCAGAGATTCCAGAGGTCGTGGGTTCGAAACCCAGCCGGGACATGACAAGTTATCCTCCCATTTGGGATTTTTACCAGATAATAATTTGTCTCGGGCTTACTGCTGGAATAATGGGGCTTAATAGTCCTAATCGGGCAGTATAAATAAGGCGATATTATTATAAATAATATTAGGTTTACCAAATGTAGGTAAAAAAATTAACCACTCATGTTCAGGTAGATGCATCTGGTAGATATAAAAAATAATAAAAGTCAAACAAACCGTAAAAATTAACGACATTTTTGGATTCTAAATATGCAAGAGTAAGAGGAGAGCTTCTAGAAATTTTAAGTCCACAGAATTCCTGATGTCATCAGTATTATCATTGTGGCTTAGGAATTTTAGGATGCCCTCTTATCTTTTAAATTTGTGTGTAGGTGTGGCGATAATTCGAATTAAAAGTATTATATATTTTAGATACATTTAACGAAGATTGATCGATACACAGGTATCGATACACAAAAAAGATTAACTAGTTAGTTCCTCCTGGACCTAAATTTGATTATAGTTGTTTGTATACCTTCTGGTACGCTCGTGTTGACCCAGCACCAAAATGGGAAGTACTGTGTCACTTCTCGTCCATCAGAGGGGAGGCATACTACGGGATGGACAAGCAACAAAACATAGAACACAAGCGTTTACAGTAGCTCCTGTTTCATCGCTACGAAATAAATATGATACTTTCCTTTTTCTAAAAAATACATAAAAAAACACTGCCAATTATGGACACAATACTTCCTCGTGATTGTTTCACATTGTGTACACGTGCGAATTTTGAGTTTTTATACTAAATTACTTGTATCTCCGAAACGGCTGAACCGATTTTCTTCAAATTTGTTTTATATAGTAGAAAACCGTTTTTTTCTACAAAAAAAAATTCTACAAAAAATTCTGTATCGGTTCTTATTTTTTGACTTTATTGTCCAAAATTTCGGATTTTCTTAAATATCAGAGTCAAATTATAATTAATTAAAAAGAAAATATAAAAGGCCTGTGTAGAACATTAATATGCATATACATAAAAAATTTCATCAAAATCGGGTGTACCGTTCACGAGATATAAGCATTTAAGTAAAAAGTTAGTGGTCAGGCGCATGGTCTCTTTCACCCAGAGCCGCTAGTACGAATTCGATGAATTTTAAATGAGACCATCTACAGAATGTCTCCTAGATGTTTACAAAATTTCATCAAAATCAGTTGAGTAGTTTCCGAGATTTGCGCGTTACAAGGAATCGTTTTAACAGACAGACAGACAGACAGACAGACCGACAGACCGACAGACGGACACAAAACCAAATTTGCTCAGGAGGTTATGAAACGTCCAGAAATATGAAAAAAATTGAAATCGGAGCAAAAAAATATTTTTTTTTACAAAAACGAACACAATACTTCCGATTTCTAATATTAGAAATTTCTCGGAAGTAATAAGTCTGATAAATTTAATGTCAAAGATTTCAAAGAATGTTTGCCTTTCTGAAAGTCCACGAAGGTCGAAATCAAATCCGTCTGACTTTTACATTCAGACGTTTCAAAATATTTCAACGTTATTCCATTTAAATGTCAAAGACGAAAGTTCTCAGAAAGTTCTTTGAGAAAATCAATCCATAAGACCGTAAGGATACACCATGAACACTATTTTCCCACAATCTGTGAGAGAACTCTATTATGTGTGTAAATTGCGTTGCTGTATTTTTTTTCTTCTTGTTTTTTAATAAAAATTCTATAGAATTTCAAAATATCAAGTGTAAACCAACATATTGTACATAACGAATTAGGTAATAGTGTCAATCGAAAGTATTTATCATTCTCAAAGTTGGTATTTCTGCCAAACGTAGATATAAAACGTATTCATGCATTTCAATTTTGAAAAGTAAATAAGTTGTACATGTATTTAAAATAATATAATATAATGACTAAATGCCTCTCAAATTCTAAATATTTTACCAACAATATAACAAAAGGAAACTCGAATTTTTGAATTCTTCAAAATCTTCATTGGTTTCTCCCACAAAATCTTTGAATATTTCACTGAAGACGATACAGACTCATCTATTTTATACCTACACTAATAATAATAATAACTCTAAAGAGTGCACTTAAAAAAAAAGTAATCACCAGGCGAGGTTAATGCTCAAAGCATTTTCTACCACCTAACCCTTAGAGTCTTATTGTTACAAATATGTGGTTATAAACTCGTACAAGGGTTGGGTGGAAGAGATTGACACAGGCAACGACCCCGCCCTTTAGTTAGGACATTAGTATTATTCTCATCTTTATTTATTGTACATCCAATTTTATCATTTATTTATTTTTTCTTAAGTTTATACTGTAAATATTGTACTTTGTCATCCTAATAAAAAGTTAAATAATAATAATCTCAAATTAATGAGAAAAAATTCATGCACTGGGTGGGATTCAAACCAACGGACGCATCCCTACACTACCTGGATTACCCGACAAGCGCGTTAACCACTTGACTACCAGTGCACAGTGACATTACATCTCCCATTAATATCAAATTGGCCCGTGACAAAATCCCCTGTCAATTTTCCTGAATACACCCCTGACCTTCGCTCATGTCATATTTTGTTTCAGAGATATTATCTTGACAGTTGAAATGTTTGAAATGAAATATTTCGGTGGGCGTTGGTTGAAAATGTCCCCAAAAACATCGGTGAAGAATTTCGTGTTTCTGTTTATTTTTGTTTATTTTATTTTTTTAAATTTGTGGTTTTTTCTCGTGCTTTAATATTTTTGTGTTGGTTTTATTTTTGTTTGCGCATCATTGCATGTTTATGTTTAGTTTTTTTTTTTTTTTTTTTTTTTTTTTTACGTTTGATGATATATTGCTATTTCTTCCAATTTAATGATGTTGTTCCTGTTGATAAATATATCGTTTTTTAGAATTATTATACTTTTTGTTACTATTATTATTTCTTTAATATTATGAAACTTTTTTTGAGCTACTTTTTTTTAACCACAATTTTCATTTTTATTATTATTTTTTGATATTATGAAACTTTTTTTTTTGAGCTACATTTTTTTTTTTTTTTTTGTACCACAATTTTCAAATTACTATAGCTCCTTCTCTCAGGTGTACTATCTAATCCTCTTCCTCGGTCCTTGCAGTCTTGGTCTCTTGGTCCCACAGGTCTTAAGGCGGAGAATTGACTGTGAGTCAATATAAAATTTTAACATGAATTTTCGTTATTTTAACAATTTACCCTGAATTTTATAATTCTTAGGAAATTTCTGAAAAAACTTGCTCAATTGTAGTGGAAATTCGTGTGATGTTCAGTTGTTCACATTAGTTAATAGAATGTAATCTTAATATATAAATGTCAAAGTCACTGACTGACAACTGACTGATCATCGCTCTACAGCCCAAACCGTAAGTCCTAGGAAGCTGAAATTTGGTAGGTAGCTTTGTCTTATAGTCTAGATGTGCAATAAGACGGGATTTTTAGACATTCCCATTACAACACCTGCCATTGGCGAAAAAGGATTTTTTCCTTTCACGGCCATGCCTCGGCCCGCAAAGCGGGCGACAGCCCGCTAGTGTATTGATAAAACCTTATTGATTCTCTTTGCGTTACTCCATCAATGTTATCAAAACATATCAATGGATGCGTTGAGAACATTGATGTTTCCGTTGTGATGCTTTTACTATCCTCCCAGCTTGGGTGTATCAAATGGCATCTGTTTCAAATTAAAATCATAGGTGGTCCTTCTAGTTTAGGAGGCCAGGACACTCTGTATACTCGTAGATGCCATTATGTAGGTATTGAGCGGGGGGGTTTTTTTTTAACAAATAACTTTTATTTAGGTATTTACATTTTTTGTTATTTACAATGCATGAAAACAATATAAATGTCAAAAAAGACAATTTTTTTTTTTTAAATCATAAGTATCCCATAGCCTAATTTACTTATTAAATATGTGCTAGGCTATGGGTCTTAAATAATAAAGATAATAACACTTTTTAGTGGAAGGTAACCACCAGCATTTTCTACCACCTAGCCCTCAGAGTCTTATTACTATGTAATCTCCCGGCGCGGCCGGTGCTAAGGAGCTGTGGAACCCCCAGACGAAAAAGAGAGGACTTTCTCAAGTCCTAGCTTGTACACAATGAAAAATACTATACATTTCTAGAATAATTAATGTAAAATTATTATTGGTGGCATGGTAAAAAAAAAATCGAACTCTTTAGATACTGAAAGAGCGACCCTATAAATTCTATTTTAATCCGGATTATGTGGCAGCACCCCAAAACATTTCCTACGGCCGCGCCTGGCTGCAAACTCAAATTGATGAGGAAAAATTCATGCACTGAGTGAGATTCGAACCAACGAATGGATCCCTACGCTACCTGGATTACCAGACGAACGCCTTAATAACCACTTGTGACTACCAGTGCACGGTCTTTCTGGTTCTGGCGGCAAAGACATCGCGACCACCAATTTCTAAAGTATTATGTAAGACTATACAAAAGAAAGAATACTCTTCATTGTAAGAAACAAAATACCTACAGACTCTGGGCAGATGTCTTTATGTATTTGAAGCGGACCAGAACATTGGAGACAAAGCCAGGTTCATGTCCAGAGATAAGATTAGTTATATATTATTATACATATATTATGTATGTCGCGTACTTAAAAGTAAATGTCTTAAGCAGAAAGAAAAGTACAGTCTATAAACAAATGACATAAACAGATAAATAGAAACTATATCTATAATTATGTATGTCGCGTATGCAATGCACTGTCGCCGACTGAAAAACATTCGGTAATGCATAAATATCAGGAGATAACTAAAATTAACCCTTGTGCGCCTCAGTTTAATTAACATTTTATTTATTTATTAACAATTTCGGATTTTTACAAAGGTTCTTTTCCTAAGCTAATGATAAAAACTTCTAAGATAAAAGCTTTATTGTTAGGACATTTAATTTTTTTGTTTATTTAAGAAGAATAAAAGCACCCTGTATTTTGTGAATTTATTTAGAAAAAAAAACAATAAAAGTCATTGAGATGTTGTTCTTGGTGTCATTGCAACGACCTTGGGAGATTCCAGAGAACGTGACTCAAGAAGATGTTTCCAAACACCCGAGGATGAAACCTCTCTGTTGCACCTGTGTCATCGAGACGAGGTCATTGATGAAGCAACATCAGGAATAACGAGCAAAGACATCAGCGACCACAGTAAATTGAAGAGATGATAATGGAAATATTTTATACATTGGACAGTAATGACAACCGCAACACAACTACAAACGACCAACGATCACAACAACAACAACAACAAAGACTAACAACAACAGTCACAGCAATAACAAAGATCACAACAACGACAAAGAAACCACAATCACAACAGGAGAAACACCAACAACGACCATCACAAAAACAACAATCACAACAACAACACAATCAATAACGACAACAAAAACAACAACGACGAAAATCGGCAACTATCACAACAATAACAAATGCCTACAACAACAAGCACAGAAATAACAAAGATCACAACCAAAACAACAACAACCAAAACGACAGCTAAAACAACCATCACAGCAATAACAAATATCACAGACAACAGACACAGCAACAACAACAACAGACACAATAACAAAAAACACAATAATAATAATAATAACCACATCAACAACTTAATGATGGAAAATGTTGAAATTTAAATTGTCCTTAAGCATCAAGAACATCAATTGAGTCTACCAAGCAATAATAAAAACGATAATAATACGAAAATAAAAATAAAACAGAAGAAGGTAATAACGAGAAATGATAATAATTAACAAAAGCAATAACAGTTAAAATAAAAATAAAAACATCAAATAAACAAACAAAAAAACCGTTACACGTGTTCCTAAAATGTTCAGGAAGATATAAACCCCGTCAGAGAAGATATAAACTGATCGTGACGTCACTTCCCGGCAGACAACTGGTGTTAAGCAACGTTGAGAAAGGAGAAGTGATCTTGGGATTTGCAAGCATCCTAGTCGTAAGCTGATATTTTTGTAAAAAAAAGGTTATCATATTTTTACTAATCACTTTCGAGATGTCACAACTACTCAAATTCGCTACTCAATCTTTGCTGAACCGACCGACCTCCAGGTTACAAGTCCGCCGCCTTATCGATCAAGCTACTGAGGTATAATAGGTTGATTAGTTATTAATTGTTTTTATAAACACAAAACGGAACATTTAATATACTCTCACCGTAACAAAGGTTCATTTATTGGTGCAACTCCCATTTATTAATAGTTTTTACAGAACAAGTGTGTCGTGTCACAAATATTTATAATTATACAAAGAAGGGACGATTAAAGTACATTATACACATGTGTTAACGCCTGTTTAAAAATACCTCAAAACGTACCTCGTAAAATTGTTTGTTCTAGGTATCTCATGAAGCTTATAAAATCATATTTAGCCTAAAAATTACAATGAATATACAAAGTCATCTCTGGAACCTACAGAATTCCTCACTGACAAATGTCAGGAACCTCAAGAATATGTAAAATTCCAAGATAAAATCTGAATATGAACTTGTGATTTAAGTTTATCACTAGCCATGTGACAGGCATACAGGGTGTTTCATTTTGAATTCGCCAAAAGAAATGACTCTCGACGATTTTGGTGGCTACATCCGTGTTATACTGCCCGAGGCATAGCTCTCTGTTTAGAAGAAAACTTGAAAAAATGAACAGAAAATGCCACCTTTAATATATTTGGCCAGTACCTTGACATTGCTCAGACAAAATTATCTGTTCATTAATACGGCTGGCTGTAAGATGCTTTAAGTGTACATTTTCCAATGTAGTTGACACCCTGTATGCACTTTTGACTTTATCACAACCATGCGAGAGAAAAATGAAGTTGTCACTGAAGTCTGGGATTTATGAGACTAGCATGTATATTAAGCCTAGACACTACGGCCTACGCTCGTAGGTATACTTATCTCGATAGGAGCATGCGCCATGCGTGGAAAAATAAGTAAATGGAGACGGCATAGCGTGTATCTCATGGGTAATAAATCCGTCCCATAGCAAACTATCCAAAATGGCGACCGTTATTACGTTCAAAAGCATGTAAGAAGAAAAATTAATTTGTTATTTCCTGTGTTTAAACTAACAAAGATGGCCGATTTTACGGGACAGGTTAGAGGCATTACGAGTTTTCCATTACTTATACCTCCATGTATAAGCTAGCTAGAAACTAGGACCTATGCTTATAGATATACTAATGGGCGGGTCGAGACTCGACTGCTGGGTCCCAGCTCATATAGATTTAGCGTCACGTGATGAATTTGGAGCTCTTTGCTTGATGGAAATTGATCACGTGACGCTGAATCCACATGAGCTGCGACTCAGCATTCGAGTCTCGACTAGGCCATAAGCCGCTAGCAGTATGCCATGCTTTGAGACTTGAACAACTCAACTAGAGGCACGCTATGCTATAAGACAAGTTTGTCGTGGGATGTGCTTTGCATTCAGTATTAGGCATCGCGTGATGATGGGATCTTCAAAAGGACCGCGATTACCGCGAACAAGCTATGTCCGACATGTGAGACAAGAGATTTGAGAAGTTGAGAAAACGCTAGATCCGTGTGCTATGCGTTTCACCACACACTCAGACCTTAGATTTTTAGATAAAATTCAGAATTTATGTAGTTGGTCTGTGATTGTGTCTCTGAGATAAGAAAAATAATTTCCAAAATTCTAGTTTTGATGGTAGATACCATCTGAATAAAGTTGAAGATTAATTCAACAATTTATTATTGTTTTCGACACATCGCTAGCTATCCGACCTTAGTAGCTTGGTCGATAAGGCGGCGGACTTGTAACCTGGTGGTCGGTGGTTGAAGTCCCGGTATCAGCGTGGATTTAGTAAAACGAGTTTGAATAGTTGTGATATCACAAAAGTGATTAACACAAATATGATAACTTAATAACTCATCTTACATCGCTAGCTATCAACAATCAACAGTGCTATCGATATGAAAAATACTTCCGATTTCTAATATTAAAAAATTGTCGGAAGTAATATTGAAACAATATCAGACAAACTAGAAACTGACAAAGCAATGTTTTCTGAGGCTAAGAATAAAATAAGCAATGGTGAACACGTCCCTCAAATCTGTGCCGTAAAATCGGCCATCATGGTTAGTTTTAACACAGAGGAAATCACGACAAAAATCAATTATTTTCTTCTTACATGCTTTTGAAGCCAAATTTGAAGGCATGGTAGCCATTTTGGATAGTTTGTTATGGGACAGATATATTACCCGTAAAATAAATGTTATGGCATCTCCATTACTTGTTTCTCTGTGGAAATAACCACGATACTGAAGATAGAAACAGATCAAACATAATATTATACTTAACACAGAGATAGTAACATAATCTATAGCCATGAATGAGTTCATGTGAGATACAATGAATAAAGAACTACAGTGAAGATTGTATAGGCAATGGAAAAATAACATAATAGATACAAACGTACCTAATAATAAATAGAATACTATCAACAACAAAAATAACACAATATATACAAAATAGCTGGAGGAAAAATAACATAGAAGAGCATATAAAAACAATAATAATATTGATGATAACAATAATAACAACAGCAACACCACCATGTACCACCACCAACAAAAACAACAACAGTAATAATAATAACACTAACAGAAGAGCCAGTGGGAAAATCACCACGGATCATGACCAAAGATCAAAGCAGGAGTCACGAGTTGTACACTACTCAAGGATAAGCCATGGGTCCAATTCAGTATTGTTCAGGTTTAGAATATTTAATTCAAAAACCGAGTACCTAAACAAAGAAGATAATAAAATATATATTGCATACTTCAATGTAATATATGCAGGCGTCTTTTTTGTGAGGTCTCGATGAGGGCGGACGCTTTTAGCAGATATGACACCAGCTCTGTCAGGCCAAAACACAAGAACAAAAGACTGGATGCCTTCCTAACACCAAATCTTAACAGGTTGGCTGTTGGAAGTGTTCTATCTAATTAATACACTAAAAACATGAGGGAATTGTAGAACGTAACAACATTTATTTCAACACAAACTTTGAAAACCAGAATAAGCTTTTTCTGTGACTGGCCACAATACTACATTCTCCCAGTGCATAAAAAAGCGTTCGCTTCACCACAAGTTGACATCACTGGTATCGCTCTGGTGGTCTACGGTTTAGACGTCTAGGATACCGCCGAGGTTCTTCAACTTGATTTGACTCCACTTGTTCCTCATGTTCATCATTGGACTCGGACTCACAGCTTTCAATTTGACTTGACTCGACTTGCTCCTCATGTTCATCACTGGACTCACAGCTTTCATATTCGGCGTCACTGACATCACTTGCCGCACTGCTCTTACTTGAATACACATATCTTGCTTGTTCGGGTTCACGAAAAACTTCATTAACAATACTACTACCTCATGTTCATCACTGGACTCACAGCTTTCATATTCGGCGTCACTGACATCACTTGCCGCACTGCTCTTACTTGAATACACATATCTTGCTTGTTCGGGTTCACGAAAAACTTCATTAACAATACTACTACTTCTCTCCCCTTTAAATTTCATCATCTGATCTGCATGACGTTTCCATACCTGGACACCAACACGTACCAAATAAACTACATTGCCAAGTTTCTTATGCACCACACCGTTTGTCCACTTATGACTGTTTGTCTTGTAATCTCGCACCCATACGTTTTCACCTTCGTTGAAAGTTTTCATGAACTGCACTCTGTTATCTTGGATACTACAGTTTTTACTATAACGTTTTTCTTCTGGTTCAGTTTTTTTCGGCTTTTTTCGGCCTAATAAGGTCAAATCTAGTTTTCAAAACTCTATTCTGCAACAACTCAGCTGGACTCTTATTTGTAGTTGTATGTTTTGAAATTCTATAATCAAATAAGAAACGCTGTAGTTGTGTATCGTCAGGCATTTTCTTTAAAAATGACTTGATTATTTTTACCGCAGATTCTGCTTGTCCATTACATTGAGGAGAATAGGGTGGACTTGTCTTATGTACGATGCCGTTCCTACTAAGAAATGCTTTAAATTCTTGAGACTGAAATGGCGGCCCATTATCACTTACTATGTAATCTGGTAGACCAAACCTTGAAAACAATTCATAAAATTTCTCAACAACACTTTGACAGTTTGTAGAGTTCATCTTGAACACTTCAATCCATTTAGAAAAAGCATCTTCTACAACCAGGTACATCTTACCACGGAAAGGTCCCAGGAAATCAATATGTAGCCTCCGCCACGGTTCAGTCGGATACTCCCACATGTGTAGCGACACTTTCTGCTGCTCTGGTCTGTTTTGAATACATTCAAGACAACTGTTAGCAATTTTCTCGATGTCGGAATCCATTCCAGGCCACCAGAAATAACTACGGGCTACTGATTTCATTTTAGTTATTCCTAAGTGATTTAAATGTAATTCTCTCAGCAAATGGCTTGTGCAACTAGCAGGCACTACCACACGATAACCCCACATGATAATATTATCCTCAAGAGTAAGCTCCTCTCTCTTGCTATAGTATTTCTTTTCATCTTCTGATGTTGTTGATCTCTCAGGCCATTCGTTCAACATATAGTGCTTTATTTTTTGTAACACCTCATCCTGATTAGTTGCCGACCGAATTTTAGCTGTATCCATTACATTGTTTTCACAGATAAATTTCAAGTAATTAGCATTATTTATTTCCGGTCCAGCTTTATCGAGGGGCATTCTTGACAATGCATCAGCGAGAACATTTTTTTCTGATGTAATGTATTCTATGTCAAAATTATACCCAGAAAGGAAAACGGCATATCTTTGCAGTCGGCTGGCTGCCATTTGAGGAAAACCATGTTTGGATCCAAATATACTAGCGAGAGCCTTACAATCACTTTTTATTGTAAACTTCTGACCCCATAACTGTTGATCAAATTTTTTTACTCCAAAGACAATGGCTAATGCTTCCTTATCTACCTGACTGTAATTTTCCTCCGCTTTGTTCAATCTTCTGGACGCGAAAGCTACCGGTCTCTCCCGCTTCTTATCATCAGGCTGAAGCATCACTGCAGAGATTCCATAGGCGCTTGCATCACAGGCTAGTATGATTGGTTTCGTTGTGTCAAAATGAAGTAGTGCATTATCTTCAGTTAGCAATTTCTTGATTTTAAGAAACGCCTCCTGACAATTAACATCAAAATAGAAATCAGTATTTTTAAAAAGTAAATCATTTAGAGGTTTTTGTATAGCAGACAAGTCAGGAATGAACTTTCGATAATAGTTCACTAGACCTAGAAAGGACTGCAACTGTTTCGCATTTTCAGGCTGTGGGGCGTGCAGTAGAGCTTCAATTTTTTCCCGGCCCGGCCGAATACCATCTTCGTCAATTAGATAGCCCAAGAATTTAATTTGCTTTTGAAAAAACATGCATTTCTCTTTAGACAAAGTTAAGCCCATCATATTCAATTTATCCAACACTTGAATCAATGTTTTATGGTGAACGTTTTCATCCTCACCAAAAATTAGAATTTCATCAAAATAAACTTTTACATTTTCTATGTCACGGAACTCCTCCGAAATTCTTTTTTGAAATATACCTGGTGCTGATGATATACCGAATGGCATTCTATTTATATATATAAACACCCTTGTGTGTACTGATGGCTACTAATTCCTTGGCATTATCTTCTAATACCATTTGTTGGTACGCGTGGCTGAGATCTAGAATAGAAAATTTACCACCAGTCTTGATTCCAATTAACAGTTCTTCAATTCGAGGAATAGGATGGCGCTCAAGTAGTAAGTAAGGATTCAATGTTACCTTATAGTCTCCACAGATACGTATGTCACCGTTGGGCTTCAGTACAGGTACAATCGGCGTTCCCCACTGCGAGTAGCTGACCTTGCTGATGATACCTTCACGTTCCAGGCGCTGCAACTCCTCCTCAACTTTTGTCCTCAGCATCAGCGGTACAGACCTCGGCTGCACAAACTTGGGCTTAGCATCAGCGGTCAACCTCAAGCTTACTTTCTCGCCATTGTACTTGCCCAATCTTTGGGAAAAAACATTAGGGTACATATCAATTATTTTTTCAATGTCTTTACATGTTACAATTTTATTAACTTTATCTTGGAAACATTCAAAATGACTTTTTAATGTATTAAACATAAATATCCATTCTCTTCCTAGAAGGGCACATCCAGTTCCTTTGAGCACATACAGGGTGCATTCATGCTGCTCAGACTGAATTTTTACGTTCACGTTTATACAACCCAGTAAGTGTACACTTTCATTGCCCCAGTATGCCAATTTTAAATTACTTTGTTCTAATCTTATATCATTAAACATTTCATTATAGAGTTTCTCAGATATAATTGACACCGAGGCACCCGTATCCAATTCAAATTTGATAGGCTTACCCTCTACTTGCGTACTAACTTGAAACCTCTCCACATAGTTCAAACTATTGATGGACAACAAATGTGAAATATTCTCTTCCATGGTGCTGTGTTCAACTTTCTGTACAACATCCACGTAATGCTGCTTCTGCTGACCCTTACACATCCGCTTCAGATGTCCTTGACCCCCGCAAACATGGCACTTGTAGAACCTCAGCCTGCATGTAGTGAAATCATGGCCATGTCTACCACAACAGACGCACTGTATGTCGCTTTTCCCTGCTTGTATCTGTGAACTAGAAAATCTGTCGTTAGATATATTTTTACTGTTTTGAGGAGCAATTTGAGGATGTCGCTGGTTATTTTCAAACTTGTGAACTTCTTGCAATTTATTTTCGTCTTTAAGATCATTTTCTGTCTGTTCAATTTGAATAGCAGTCTGTAGCACTAGATCAAATGTTAACTTGTCTTCTTTTTCCATTCTACATTTTCTTTTCACATCTTTATTCTGAAGTCCACTCATCAACCTGTCTCTAAGTCTTTCTGTCAAATCATTTCCAAATTTACAATCAGCAGCAATGGCCTTAATTGTTCTCGCGTACTCTTGTACGGATTCACCTACTTGCTGCGTACGTTCTTCAAATTTAATTCGTTCAGTAAGGAAATATTTCTTAGGTGAAAAATAATTTTGAAGTTTTACCTTGAGATCGTCCCACTTTTCCTCTTGTGGTTTTCCTGGAAAACACAAATCCTTAGCCACGGCGAATACTTTACCGCCCATCAAGGTCAGTGCAATCTTTACTTTCTTCTCGTCTTCCTCAGTGACTCCATTGCACTCCAGGAAAAGCTCCAGCCGCTCCACATACGAAGTCCAGTCGGTTTCCTCTTCATTGAACTGTTCAATGTGACCCAGTAACTTTTTGTTTGCCATTTATCTCGTCGCCAAATGTTCTATCTAATTAATACACTAAAAACATGAGGGAATTGTAGAACGTAACAACATTTATTTCAACACAAACTTTGAAAACCAGAATAAGCTTTTTCTGTGACTGGCCACAATACTACAGGAAGGACATCCAGTGCACTGGTAGTCAAGTGGTTTAAGTGGTTAACGCCCTAGTCTTATAATCCAGGTATAAGGTAATTTGTGACCACATAGTAATTCTCTACTCACTTAGGACCGAAATAACAAAATAAAATAAAATAATATGTGTGCTTTTGTAGCCTGATAGATGTCTAAATACTTGTATAAATTCAAATAAGGTAACATTACATACATATCTATAATTATACAGTTAGTAGCTACAAGAAATTGTCAAGGAATGATTTTCTAAAGATGTCAGAGAATGGTAGGTAACTAAAACTAAGTACAAGGTCACCCGCTAGTGTAGTCAGCTGTTATGGCAGTTAAACATCAGTTTATTGTGGTTTGCTACTTCTGACTTGTAATAAATGTAGATATAGAAACATAACATTGAAATAAATGTAGATATAGACGCATAACATTGCAATGCACTCAACAATACATAAAGAGTTGGGTGGAAAAGATTGCCACAGGCAATAACCCCGCCCTTTAGGTAGGACATTAACTGCATTCTCTTTTTTGTTCTTGTTTCAATCTATTTATTTTTTCTTTATGTCATTGTATTTTACTGTATATATTTTTGTCTTACCTAATAAAGCATACTATAATAATAATAATAAAGTTATTCTTATGCACTCCACCATAGAACTGCTAGAAGAAAAATAACTTCAAAAAGAATAACAAAAACAACACGTCTGGTACATTTATTTTATTATCTTCAAGTCTGGCTGGTGCACTGGCCATTGTGTTTTGGCGCGCTTTTGTTACCATGGCAACGGGGGGAGAGGGGGGTACAAACAGGTCTCGGTAGTCATGACACCAGTGACCAGACAACTGATAGAGAGAATTGAAAACGAGTCTGGATTTTACGAGTTTAAGTTGAACAACATCTTCTGAGCTGAAGACACAATTCTCTTGAGACAATATGTAGTAAGCTCTCTCAAAGTGTGACTAGTATACAATAGAACTTGGATATAACAGAACTCAAGGAATAATAACAATAATATCGCCTTATTTATACTGCCCGATTAAGACTACTAAAGTCCCATTATTCCAGCAGTAAGCTTAAGACATATTATTATGTGGAAAAAATCCAAAGTGGGAGGGTAACTTGTCATGTCCCGGCTGAGTTTTGAATCCCTGATCACTGGATTACCAGTCAGACGCCTTGACCACTGAGCTACCAGGATCAGCATCATCATCATCATAGGGTGGCGTCATCGTGAACGATGGTAGCCAGACAGTGGAGGAATGACTCAGCACATCTACCACTGTCTTTACAAGGAGGCTAATAATTATTGACTGGGAGGCAACCTTGTCATGTCCCGGCTGAGTTTCGAACCCGCGACCTCTGGAATCTCTGGACCCACAGAGTGCCGCTTTTACCACTAAGCTACCGGAACGGACTGTACTGGAGGATCAAAAGAGGATACACAGATGGTTGGAATTGTTTGGAACCAGAGAGGATGCCTGATGTAGAGGAGGCAGGCAGAAATAGACTGGTAGCTGTGGAGCCAGGCGTTAATAGCCCTCAGCAGATTCGCATAATTATGTACATAAGTTTATGTCGCAAACACTATGTAAAATGTACATAGTCTATGTATAGTACAAATAGTACATAGTACAGCTAGACATAATGAAATAGCTATACGTACATATACACAAAGAATGTAAAAAAGTATAAGCACCTGTATTTATATTATTATTTTATATACGTACACAAAACATGCATTAGAGTATAATGATTTAATTATAATAATATCGCCTTATTTATACGGCTAAATTAGTCAATTAACAGTAAGCCATTATTATAAGTGGTCAAAATCCCTACTTTTCTCTCGTCGTGCTCAGGAGTGATGCCACTTGTCTCCATCATTCTCAACAAACCTGTTGACAATGTGGTTATTAACTCTTGGTCACAAGGAATGCAAATGTGGTAGGTTAAATATAATGAGATTCCTGAGTTAAAAAACCAACAACGAAAATGGGATGAAATTGTAATTAAAAATAAGATTCAACAAGAAATGATCTTTGAAAATATTATTGATGTTGCCAGAATGAAATCATTACAGAACAATGAGTCGGGCGCATGGCTAAATGTGTATCCATCAAAAAACATTGGAACTTTAATGAATGACCAGAGTTTTTCCAAATGTGTATTGGACAAAGATTGGGATGTAACATTTGTAGAAAGTTTACGTGTAAGTGTGGTCAAACTGTTGATGAAAAAGGATTGCATCCTTTGTCCTGCGAAAAGAGTTCTGGCAGATATTTCAGACATGCAGAAGTTAACAACATTCTGAAAAGAGCATTGTGCAGTATTGATATTCCTGCACAACTAGAACCTACTGGTTTAGACAGAAACGATGGCAAGAGACCAGATGGGGCCACAATAATTCCATGGCGCTTGGGACAAAGTCTTGTTTGGGATTTTACATGTACAGACACCTTTGCACCAAGCTACCTTAACCAAACATACAAAAATGCTGGTGCTGCTGCACAAATGGCAGTTCAAAGGAAGCACCTAAAGTACTCAACGATAAAATCAAGAGGAGTAGAGCTTGTTGTGTTGGCAGTGGAGACAATGGGAGTGTGGTGTGACGAGGGAAAGAAATGGATTCAGGAGATAGGGAAAAAGATGATAGAGAAGACAGGGAACACACAATCGATGAGTCACCTGGTAGCTAAAATTAGCATGACCATCCAGAGAGGTAATGCTGCCAGCGTGTTAGGAGCATTGCCATCAGAAGAATTGAGTTCAATGTTCTATCTGTAACTTAAAATAAAAATTTATGTTCAAATCCGAAATCGGAGGGTAACTTGTGATGTCCCGGCTGGGTTTTGAATCCGCGACCTCTGGATTACCAGTCAGACGCCTTGACAACTGAGCTACCGGGAGAGACTTAATTATGTATACCTAGTGATGTACCGCGGGGTAAATACCCGCGGGAAGGTAAATAAAAATTGGGTATTTACCCCAGGGGTCGGGTAAATTCCTCAAGTCTTTAAAACTGCGTTTTCGAATATTCCTGCCCAAATAAAGTTTTTCTGACTTGAGCTCTATAAAATTTCGAGTGGTGGGTAGGAAGCACCTACTTTTTATTATTTGTGATTTAATTTCAATTTAAAAAAATAAAAGTTTTCTGTTTCTGAATGTGGTTCTTTACATTTCCTGTGATATGTTTATTTGTTTGAGTAATTTTACGTAAGTAATTAGAACCAGGGCAAATGGAGGCTGCAATCTAAAAGCCCTACTTGAGCAGAATAAGCCATGGCAGAACAAGTATGAGTAATACATGACTAATTACCTAAAAATACATTTTTTATAATTAGTTCTGTAAATCCTAACCTTCATGATCAACATTTTAATGTTTATATCACAGAGGGAGGGATCAGGAATAGGAGAAGATGTTTTATGTGTATATTGGCAAGGAAATGTTCTAAAATGGGTAAATACCCGGGTATTTACCCCAGGTATTTACCCCAAAAATTAATACCCGGGTATTTGTACATCACTGTGTATACCTACTGTAGATGTACCACAGGTTGGGTGGAAGAGATTGACATAGGCAATAACCCCGCCTTTTAGTTAGAACATATGTTTATATGTATAGTTTTCTATTCTCTTTTCTTTTTATTTTTATAGGTACCAAAACCATCAACTTAGAACATACTAGCAGCGTCCCTACACTTCGCTACAAAAAAGCTTCATGTCGTTTTTCAACTACAACCACATTGTCAATTGGTCATACCGGGGGTTTCACCCTCCATTCGCAGGAAACTCACAAACCTGCTACCCACACTGACCTCACCCAGTCTGGATTGGGCCGGAATGCCAGTAAAACCGTGTCTTCACCACACTGGGTTGCTTATTAAATTCGGTGATCCTACGAGAACCGGTGCATTCAACGCGCCGTCGACGCTGGCTAAACATGGTATTGTATTGTATTGTGCTGCAATGTATTGTATTGCATTATTTTGAGTTGTATTGTATTGTACTGCATTGTATTGTATTGGACTGTATTGTATTGTATTGTATTGTATTGGACTGTATTGTATTGTATTGTTTTGTGTTGTATTGGACTGTATTGTATTGTATTTAATTTCAAAACCAACCGAACGACGGAACCTTGTCAAGGCCTCTCTCTTACACGCTTCAGTATAGAATGCCATCGTCAGACCTTCACCTGTGTAGATCGATCCAACAGTCAATAAAATTTATTGTTCTCAAATTTATACATCAGAATAATCAACCGCCATTTTCTCTCTCTCTCTCTCTCTCTCTTTTTTTCTCTCTTTCTCTCTCAGGATTCAAAGATTACAAATTTTGATTAATTTTGGATGATTGAGACGCAATATTAAAATTCAAGTTATAAAAATTCATTAATTTCGAAATGAATCGTATTAAAAAAACTCGCACGCAATATTTTTTCCAATTAGTGATGATACTGATAATTTCAATAAAAAATCGCCCGGTATGTTATCAGCATGGTACAAGACTAGCTAGCGTCAAGCGCTGGGGTCCCGGGTTCGAATTTTATTTTAAAACGATTATTGGTTCCTTAGGCCAGCGGTTCCCAACCTTTTTAGCTTGGGGCCCCAATAATATATTTAAAACAATTTTGCGGCCCATACCATACTTAGTTTGAAATAATGCAAATATTATTTCTTGAGTTTCGCCCGCATCCGCGGCCCAGTAGCGAGTTCACCACGGCCCAAAAGTGGGCCGCGGCCCACCGGTTGGGAACCACTGCCTTAGGCTATGAAACGATTGAATTTTTATATGTAAATTTTTATTTGTATTTTATATAAATGAATATAGGTACTTTCTTTGTTTTCCGTCAAAATGAAATGCTGGGCTGCGATTTCCTTTACTTCATCAATAAACCGACCTCAGTAGCTTGATAGATAAGGCGGCGGACTTGTAAGCTGGAGGTCGGTGGTTCAAGCGTAGATTTAGTAGTAAAGCGTGTTTGAGTGGATGTGACCAGGCGCGGCCGGTGCCAAGGAGCTGCGGAACTGCAGCACCCCCACACAAAAAAGAAAAAGAGAGGATTTTCCCAAGTCCTAGCTCTTATACAATGAAAATCATCACGTATTTCTAGAATAATATTAATGCATAATTATTATGATTCGCATGGTAAACAAACTCAAACTCTTGAGTTACTGAAAAAGCGACTCAATAAATCCTATTTTAGTCCATTTTATGTGGCAGCACCCCTAAAACTTTTTTTAACCGGCCGCGCCTGGTTATGACACATCACTAAAGTGATTCAACACAAATATGATAACTTTTTTAATTGACACAGCTTACGAAATTTGCAGCAGTGTCAACCTGTACATGACGTATACACCATAAGAACATTTATACTATCAACCATATTGAACATATAAGGCCATGATATCCACTCATGCACACGTGAGCCTATATGTATACAGTTAGTTGCCCTAGCCATGTCACTACCAGAACTATTGTACGAGTGATCGGTATAGCCAGCGTCGATGGCGCGTTGAATGCACCGGTACTCGTAGGATCGCCGAAGTTAAGCAACGTCCAGCGAGGTGAAGACTTCGTGATGCTGCCATTCCGGCCCAATCCAGGCTGGGTGAGGTTGATGTGGGTAGCAGGTTTGTGAGTTTCCTGCGAATGGAGGGTAACACCCCCGTCGTGATATGACCATGCAGTTGAAAGCGACGTTGAACCCCAATTACCCACTAAAATTGCGATATAACAAAGAAATTTATTTATTTATTTAATAGCTTCAACTGTATGAAAAAAAAAAACTGTAAAAAAAAAAATGTGCCAAAAAAATTCGAACCCACGTCTACTCAAATGCCAAGCCAGAGTTCAGCCGGCCAAGTTCGACCCAGATATCAAAAGTTCAAATTTCCTTGACAAGACCTTGCGTGGTGGAATTTCACTCATCTCATCCCAAAACTTGTGTTGCCATGGCAACCACAAAACAACAAGGAGAAGTATGAAACTTTCTTGAAAGTGAACTTGGTTTTAAAGTTTTCATAAGCTTAGCTGCAAGCGCGGAGTTACTTGGAAGAACATTATCTACTCTGAGATAAAACCATGAGAAAATCTTTGCCACACGCTGAATGCATTCGATGAAAATCCCATTTAGAGAACTATAATAGGTATACCTAATCTTAGCCACACAAGTCGGCTAAGATCCGACTTGTGTGGCTCAGTGGTTAAGAGCATTGGTTACTGACCCAAAGGTTGCGGGTTCGAATACCGGCCGGAGCGGAAATTTCTGACCGAAATTTTCCGTTTCCGGAATGGCATGGATGTTAAGGTAAAGTGCACTGAAGTAATGCGAAAGCGGTTCCGGGGCACACTTACCTTAAAAAAAAAACTAAAAAAAAATCTTAGCGTTGCAGGTATACCTTAAGGAATATCAGTGAATCACTGTTTCTAAATTTAGAATTAGAAAATATTCTCAATACTGAATATTCAGTGACTTTATTGAACATCCTATGCTTTTCATATAATTATGTTGTGTACTAAACTTTTTTTTCGTTGTTTAAATTTTCAAGGTACATTATTGTTTTAATAGAAAACCAACAGTGTGGGAATTTATTCTGAACAGAAGAAACATGTTTAACTTTTTCAGTCATCAAATTCGGGCCTCAAACCCCTGCGCAACACGCTGTGAGCATAGATATGGTGGTTGCTGGTTACACGACACTCTAACCACTAAACCACAGAGGTGGTAGTATACAGCGCAGAAGTGTGGCACCACCACAAGATCTAACATTTCGTCATCAACATGGTTGAAAGAGCACAGGGGGGTCATTAGCACTTGAGTGTCAGACTAAACTTAGGTCTGGCCAGTCGTAGACCCCTCTAGAACTTCTCACTTTCACACTTCCTCATTATCTGGCTGAATGAGTTTTTCCATTCGATGGTTCAGAACTTATAACACAGGTAGGGTACGTAACTACGTATCCCTTTATGAGAATGGAGTCATTCCTGTCACATGCATTTAAGGTCCGAATTATGAAACACAGGATCATATTACTCTAGTGTATCGGGTAAACGTTCTGTTTAACCTAATAATATTGAATAAAAAGTCACGCTAACAAATGGTAGTTTATCCAGAATCAATCAACTTTAAATCAAGAGTTTTTCCTTTTCCATTTTCCTTCAAAAGCCAGAGCGATTGACTAAGTGTTAACAATTCTTAATTGACGCACAAAATAATATACATATATAAATAATAAAAAATAATTTGAGTAACCGGATGCAGCATGCCCAAGTCCCTTAATGTCAAGACGAAGGAAATCCCTATTTTCTACGAATCCTACCATCAGGGTCTCCTCGCTTCATCTCCTTATCAAACAAGTACATCACTAGCTGTTCACTTCTTCTAAATTATCGTTTACTAAACTCAAATAATACATTTGGTTCCCCTAAATTCTGTCTTCACAATATCCAGGAACACATCCTATAACCATCATCACCTCAGATAAGAAAGAAGGGTCCCGCAGATGTTATGTTGATCTTTATATGAGCGTGTGTGTTTATACTTTTGAAAAAGAAAGTATTATAATAATAATATCGCCTTATTTATTCTGCCCGATTAGGACTATTAAGTCCCATGATTCCAGCAATAAGCCCAAGACATATTATTATGTGGTAAAAGTGGGAGGACAAGATGTCATGCCCCGGCTGGGTTTCGAACCCGCGATCTTTGGAATCTCTGGATTCACAGAGTGCCGCCTTTACCACTGAGCTACCGGGACAGACTTATCTCCTTATTTATTTTGTTTTAAAAGTCGCCTTTAACTACATGGTCATATTATCGCGACAGGGGTTTTATACCCTTCAATGACTCCAATGCATCTTAATAATAACACTCTTTAGTGGAAGGTAACCACCAGGCGAGTTTAATGCTTGAAGCATTTTCTACCACCTAACCCTCAGAGACTTATTATTATGTGGTCACAAACTCAAATTACATCTTGGAGTACTGGGCAGTTCATCTGCTACTGTTAATTATTTAATCTTAAAATCGAGTAGGAGATAGTGTCTGAACTCGAACAAACGACCTCTTGGTTACATAAGGCGCTACTCTGGTAATCCAGGTAGCGTAGGGATCCGTTGGTTCGAATCCCACCCAGTGCATGAATTTTTCCTCATTAATTTGAGTTTGTGACCACATCATAATAAGACTCTGAGCCACTCTGAGGGTTAGGTGGTAGAAAATTCTTTGAGCATTAACCTCGCCTGGTGGTTACCCTCCACTAAAGAGTGTTATTATTATGACCGCCTCTTAGCTGAAAGGTGTCGGGTCAGATGAAATACTTATCAAAGACTCCGTTGGTAAATATTTACTATAAAAAATAAACAAAACAAAACCCGGTGGCATAATCAATGCACCCGATCAGTTTCAGCTTGAATTTATTGTCTCTAATATAATTTTTAAAAAAAACTAAAATAGACAATGTTCTGAAACAATATATGGCCGACATTATATGTAATTATACGTTTGGGGGGGGGGGGGGGGGATTAAGAACTCGCTTGCCATGCGGAAGGTCCCGGGTTCGATCCCCCGTGCCGTCAAAAAAATTATTCTTAATTTGGTTACAATTCTTTGTAAGGGATACCTTCCGCTCTCCTGGTGTTGACCCAGCACCTAAATGAGAAGTATTGTGTCACTTCTCGCCCATCAGAGGGGAGGCATACTACGGGATGGGCAGGCTACAACACAGACCACATGCGTCTACAGTAGCTCCTGTTTCATGGCTACGAAATAAAAACGGCTGTGAAACACTCATCTTTAAAAAAATAATAATATATCAATGTGTGCTTGTATTTGATTAATAAAATCATAAAATCCATTAATAAACAATACTTCACATTGTTCAATTGGAACATTAACTCCAGATAAAACTCAAGACACAAATAATATAAAAAAAGAAATAATGACGGTTTTATATAAAGACTTTTTTTGTGCTGAAAATAATATAATTATTATCATTTATTAGGTGCTTGTAACAGAAGCGTATATTATATTCGAAGGTGTGGACTGTGGACGAATCACATAGGCACGTTAGTAGGCGGCCCCAACGAGGACCCTGGCCTATACCCTAGACCCTCGACCCTGGTACCTACAGCTTGATATAGACCCTGGCCTATACCCTAGACCCTGGTACCTACAGCTTGATATACACGATTTTCTGATATTATTGGTGAGCTTAAACCTTCTGGAGCACACGAACTAGAGAGAAACAAATTTATTTTAGGTCAGAGCTGCAGCTCGACCCACCTTGAGAAGTACCCCCCCTTCCCCTACCGTTTCGGACTTAATTTTCCTCGTACGTCATCATTATAGAGCCATTTTACCTTGTGAGAACTTCCAAATTCGAACTTCCCATGAGAACCTTTTGAAATTTCCCATGATAAGACAGGTAGTTCGGTTAGGTTAGGCCCGAGCTGGGGGTCCTTGCTTCAGTGTATTCTCAACTCTCGTACCGTTCGGACCTCGATACTTTTAAAAGTGCTCTAGCTTTTGGTATCGGGCAAAATTTTCATTTATTTTTCAAATTATTTTTTCTATGTGCCGCACGTCGTCAATCTTTAAAGGTAAGTTCTCTCTTTTCATTAAGCAGCTCTTTTTAATTCATTGCGCCTGACGGGCCTTTGAACTTGCTCTTACGGCCTCTGAGTGGCTTTCGCATGCGATTGCCTAAATGCTTCACCGGGGAGAGTCTCCATCTTCTGCCTTGTGCAGTTGACCGGTGGGCAGCTCAGTTTAATTCATTGCGCCTGACGGGCCTTTGAACTTTCTCTCACGGCCTCTGAGTGGCTTTCGCATGCGATTGCCTAAATGCTTCACCGGGGAGAGTCTCCATCTTCTGCCTTGTGCAGTTGACCGGTGGGCAGCTCAGTTTAATTCATTGCGCCTGACGGGCCTTTGAACTTTCTCTCACGGCCTCTGAGTGGCTTTCGCATGCGATTGCCTAAATGCTTTACCGGGGAGAGTCTCCATCTTCTGCCTTGTGCAGTTGACCGGTGGGCAGCTCAGTTTAATTCATTGCGCCTGACGGGCCTTTGAACTTTCTCTCACGGCCTCTGAGTGGCTTTCGCATGCGATTGCCTAAATGCTTCACCGGGGAGAGTCTCCATCTTCTGCCTTGTGCAGTTGACCGGTGGGCAGCTCAGTTTAATTCATTGCGCCTGACGGGCCTTTGAACTTTCTCTTACGGCCTGTGAGTGACTTTCGCAAGCGACTGCCTAAATGCTTCACCGAGGAGAGTCTGCATCTTCTGCCTTGTGCAGTTGACCGGTGGCAGCTGTGTTTAATTCATTGCGCCTGACGGGCCTTTGAACATTCTCTTACGGCCTCTGAGTAGCTTTTGCATGCGATTGCCTAAATGCTTCACCGGGGAAAGTCTCCATTTTCTGCTTTGTGCAGTTGACCGGTGAGCAGCTCAGTTTAATTCATTGCGCCTGACGGGCCTTTGAACTTTCTTGTGGTCTCTGAGTGGCTTTCGCATGCGATTGCCTAAATGCTTCACCGGGGAGAGTCTCCATCTTCTGCCTTGTGCAGTTGACCGGTGGGCAGCTCAGTTTAATTCATTGCGCCTGACGGCCTTTGAACTTTCTTGTGGTCTCTGAGTGGCTTTCGCATGCGATTGCCTAAATGCTTCACCGGGGAGAGTCTCCATCTTCTGCTTTGTGCAGTTGACCGGTGGGCAGCTCAGTTTAATTCATTGCGCCTGACGGCCTTTGTACTTTCTTGTGGTCTCTGAGTGGCTTTCGCATGCGATTGCCTAAATGCTTCACCGGGGAGAGTCTCCATCTTCTGCATTGTGCAGTTGACCGGTGAGCAGCTCAGTTTAATTCATTGCGCCTGACGGGCCTTTGAACTTTCTTGTGGTCTCTGAGTGGCTTTCGCATGCGATTGCCTAAATGCTTCACCGGGGAGAGTCTCCATCTTCTGCATTGTGCAGTTGACCGGTGAGCAGCTCAGTTTAATTCATTGCGCCTGACGGGCCTTTGAACTTTCTTGTGGTCTCTGAGTGGCTTTCGCATGCGATTGCCTAAATGCTTCACCGGGGAGAGTCTCCATCTTCTGCATTGTGCAGTTGACCGGTGAGCAGCTCAGTTTATTTCATTGCGCCCGACGGGCCTTTGAACTTTCTTGTGGTCTCTGAGTGGCTTTCGCATGCGATTGCCTAAATGCTTCACCGGGGAGAGTCTCCATCTTCTGCATTGTGCAGTTGACCGGTGAGCAGCTCAGTTTATTTGCGCCTGACGACCTTTGAACTTTTTCTTGCGGTCTCTGTGTGGCTTTCGCATGCGATTGATCTCTTTTGATCTTTGACCTAGTAACAACGATTTATTGTGATAAATTGCAGTTTTGAGTTCCTTGTGCTTTGGTACCAGTCGAACCATTGCTCAAGATTTGAGCCGTGGAGTTGACCTTGTCCTCCCTCTTGGCGGGTGCGTCTCTCAGACCCTCGGCCTGTCTCCTGGTACCTATGCTTTTGGTACCAGTCGAGCCATTGCTCAAGATTTGAGCCGTGGAGTTGACCTTGTCCTCCCTCTTGGCGGGTGCGTCTCTCAGACCCTCGGCCTGTCTCCTGGTACCTATGCTTTTGGTACCAGTCGAGCCATTGCTCAAGATTTGAGCCGTGGAGTTGACCTTGTCCTCCCTCTTGGCTGGTGCGTCTCTCAGACCCTCAGCCTGTCTCCTGGTACCTATGCTTTTGGTACCAGTCGAGCCATTGCTCAAGATTTGAGCCGTGGAGTTGACCTTGTCCCCCCTCTTGACGGGTGCGTCTCTCAGACCCTCGGCCTGTCTCCTGGTACCTAAGTCGAGCTATTGCTCAAGATTTTTAGCCATGGACTGAACTTTGTCCTCCCTCTCGGTGGGTGCGTCTCCCTAGACCCCCGGCCTTTCTCCTGGTTCCTATGCCTTCGATACAAGTTGAGCCGTGGACTAGACTCCTTGGCTTGGCTTGGGTGCATCTCCCTAGAACCCTTGCCTGTCTCCTTGTACCTATGCCATCAGTAGAAGTTGCGCAGTTGCTCAAAATTTTGAACCGTGTGCTGGACTCCGTACCTCCTTGACTTGGGTGCTTCCTTAGACCCCTTGCCTGTCTCCTGGTGCCTAGGCCATTGGTAACAGTCGAGCCGTTGCTCGAAATTTTGAGCCGTGGGCTGGACTCGGTCCTTACTTGGTTTGGGTGCGTCTCCTTAGACCCCTTACCCGTCTCTTGGTGGTTAGACCCCTGGTATCATTCGAGCCGTTGCTAAAATATTTGATCTGTGGGCTGTTACCACAGATCAAATATTTTTGATCTGTGGTAACAGCCCACAGACTCTTTCCCTCCTTGGCTTAGGTGTGTCTCTCTAGACCCATCGGCTGTCTCCTGGTACCTATATCTTTGGAGCCAGTCGAGCCGTTGCTCAGGATTTGAGCCGTGAAGCGGTTCTTCGTCTGCCTTTCGCTTCTCCTTTCTGGTCGAGCCTTGCTTCGGATATTGCATCGTTTCTCAATAATTTAAGCCGTTCAAGAGACAAAATACAGCCAATACTCACTGTTTGCCTAGTATTCTTGTCAGATGTCTACGGCAA